>ML830577.1:0-17238 GCA_009831015.1 Picea engelmannii | reverse complement strand
TTAAAAAGCTAGAAAATGGAAGCTTTATTATCTTGCTATTGTATGTAGATGACATGCTTGTTGCAGGGTCTAATATGAAGGATATAAATGTGCTCAATAAGAAATTAGCCAATTCATTTGTGATGAAGGATTTGGGTGCTGCAAAGAAAATTCTTGGTATGAGAATAACAAGAGATAGGAAAAATCGCAAACTGACATTGTCTCAGGGTGAGTACACAGAGAAGGTGTTGGAGAGGTTTAGAATGCAGAATGAAAAACTAGTTAGTACAACTTTGGCCAACCATTTCAAATTAACTAAGGAAATGTGTCCCAAGACACAGGAGGATATATAAGACATGTCCAGGGTCTCATATTCATCAACAATTGGCAGCTTGATTTATGCAATGGTTTGCACAAGATCAGATATTGCACATGCAGTGGGAGTTGTGAGCAGATATATGAACAATCCAGGTAAAGAACATTAGGAGGCAGTAAAGTGGATTCTCAGATACTTGAGAGGTACTACTAATCATGCATTATGTTTTGGAGATTTAGAAACTGTTCTACAAGGATATGTTGATTCAGATATGGCAGGTGATAAAGATAGTAGGAGGAGTACCATAGGGTATGTGTTTACTATAGGTGGAACAATAGTAGGTTGGATTTCAAAACTGCAAAAGGTTGTTTCACTTTCAACAATAGAGGCAAAGTATGTTGCTGCTACAGAGGCTAGTAAATAGATGATTTGGTTACATAGGTTTATGGAGGAATTGGGAAAGAAGCAAGAGAATAGAAGGTTGTACTGTGACAATGAGAGTGCCATTCATCTTGCAAAGAACTTAGCCTTCCATTTGAAGACTAAGCATATGTAGTTGAGGTTCCACTTCATATGATCAGACTTGGAAGGTGGACATTTGAAGTTGGAAAATATACACACTAGCCAGAATCCTGCATACATGTTAACAAAGGGAGTAACCAGGGAGAAACTGAGTTCCTGCTCAGTTTCAGTTGGTCTTCAAGAATGAAGATGAAGATGAGAAATTTTCCAGGTCCAAGAAGGTTCATATTCCAACATATACAACAACGCTGGAGTTGTTGAGATCAGTATCCAAGTGGGAGATTGTTGGTTGTGGAGCCTAATTATCTTCCTGATTCAGAGGTCTTTTACTTTTAGCCGTGTTTATATCCCATGAAGGATATACACCCCAGAAGTATGTACACTCTTCCACACGAGGGAGTGTAGAGGGGGGGTACCTCCTTTGTGGGGTCCGAGGGGGCTATCCCCCTGGTTGGGGGGTCTGGGGGCAAGCAGGCCCCCAGCGGGGGTTCGGGGGCGAAGCCCATGAAATAAAAATTGCCTTGTAAATGTATATTGTAATTTCATTGTAAATCTGGATCATTAATTATAAGGTCGCAGATCTAATGATAGAGATTATGTTAGGGTTTTTTTGCCCTAGAAGGCAACCCTCTTTTATGAGAGAAATGTATTGCGGCTATGGTTGATGGCAAATATTGTATTCTGAGATAGGAGACTATGAGAGAAAGAAGAGGAAGTTACAACGGGTTTGTTGTAGGTTGTATCCCTTCATATGTTGGATAATAATAAAGGAAGAACCTAGCAATTTCTCTGGTGAACATAGCCCACACTGGGTGAACCACGTAAATCTGTGTCTCTATTGTATTGTGTATCTTCTGTGTTTTGTTTTCGCATTTGTTTTATTTTATTTCTCCACGGTCCTGTTTTTCTAACACTGTTCACATGACAATTAATGAATGATGTGTTATGGATGGATTTGCATGTATCTCATGTCAATTTTGGAGCCAAATTTTGATTCATGTAAGAAGAGTGTCATGTATGGTTTATTAATAGATTCATTACTGAAAAATTGTTTCTACGGGATGAGATTTTTCAGTAGAGGCACCAATGGTCGAAATAATAGAGGCAGGAGAAATTGAAATTGGGGCCATAGGAGGCCTAGATTTTCTATCCATTTTGATGCCGGCCTGCAAGAATTGAACCAGTTGTTCCAAGCTGGGTTCTTTAATTGGGTTGGCCATGGGATAATGCACCCTCAACCAGAAATACCCCCTTTCCAGCCTCCTCGGAATATTCTCGCCATTCTCGTTCCTCCACATGTGTCTTTGCAACCCGAAGTCCCTGCAAATGACAGTTGGAAAGAGATTGTCAATTAGTCTATCTCTCACCATCGTGGTTGGCCCACTATGTCATTACCTTTACCACCACCTATTAATCCCAATGTCCAAATTTCCCATGTTGTTTCTCCAATTTAGTCTTCACACGCCAGTAAGAGATTGAAAACTGATATTCCCCAACTTGTGCAAGACAAAGGAAAAACAACTACCTCCCCTTCTTCTCCCTCTACTGATTCCTCAAAATCTGTGTCTTCTCGCCTTCATTTAAAGGATGACTGCTCCCATGTGATCAACGAGATACAACCACAAGGGTCCAATAAACCACAAGCCACTTCAGAAAAGTCTAAGGGAAACAACACTGAAAAAAGGAAAATTGCCTCACAAAGTGGCAAATATGGTTTTTAAATTATAATTTATACGATTCAGTTGATGAGGACAATGTTTAATGGTTTTCAACATTTTTGGACAACAAGCCCCTTTTTTGATATTTTTTGGATAACGTGGTTGTATATTCTTTTTAGATATGATATAAATTATTGTTGATATTTAAATATCCAGTTTAAAATATATTCAAGGGAGTTACAAGGGTGGAATATGGTCAAAATGATTATCTTTTGTGTGTTACATTTCATGATTTAAAAAGAAAATATTCATGGGAGTCACAAGGGGTCCCACCTACCTAGTTATTATTAATTAAGACCCTTAACTATATTATTATTATTTATTTCTTCTAAACTAATTAGTTAAGTTAAATCAACTTAACTAAAGAAAGAGTTGAAATACTTCAACTTATTGGGAAAGAATAAAATATCAATGAGAAGAATTGACAAAGGGGAGAATAGAAGGAGAAAACAAGACTAAGGTTTTATCTTTGGTTACATGAGATAGTTTTAGTTTTCATTCATTTTGAGTTTATTCAAAACCTAATTCTCTTCTTGACAACAGGGTCTTATTGTAGACAACAAGGTTCAAGACTGAACCACACTTTTCAGACGCTTGTTTTAGAGGTGTTGATTCATCCTTGATAGTCTGTGTATTCTTGTATGTTTGTGAATTAAGTTTCATGGATGATAAATGATATATTGCAGAGTCAAAATGGAAACAATTTATGGCAAACTGATCCAGATTATAAATTTCAGTTTTACTTTATTGTCAGAGTCTTTTTGTATGGTGTTCATCGGGGATCTCCAAATCAGACTTTGGTCTATTTCCTCTCAGGGGTTTTGTAAAGAGAAAAACACTATTGGTATCTTAGAATGAAATAAAATCAGATTTCTATTCTGTATCATACATGTGTATTTGTGACTTGGTTACTTTTATCTTTTGATATCCATGTTTACTTTATCGCAAAATCTTTGTACATTCCATTAGCTTTTATAAATTTTATTTTATATTGCAACATATTTTGTAAATCAGCCTCCATCCTTGTAATTAATACTTGCGGATTGAGTGAACATTTTGAGGCTATAAACCTTGGGTGACATTCCCAACTATATTGTCCTAGATAGGAAAGATATGAAAATGATTGAGTAAAGTAATCCATATATTTTCCTCAACATTTATTTGGCGACCATACTGGGGAGATCTTCCATATCTCTTTGGTTGATTGTATTCACGATTATCTTTGAATATTTATGTTTTTTTTTTATGATTCTTTGACTAATTTTTCTCATGAAAATACCTTCTAAAAGGTATCCCAATATTGAATATGGTCTTAAAGACCAAACCAATATTGCCTTGACCTTATTCAATACTATCTTAGAAATTGCTAATACCTGGGATGAGCTTGAACGCTCGTGGGAAGTAATTGAAAAAGATATAAGTATCTGTGAACGTTGGGAGGCCAGGAAAAGGAAACCTAGAAATTAGTCGTATCTGTCTTTTCCTTTTTTCATCTTCTTTTTCATGTCCTCGAATCCTCTCATCTCTAGAAGAAGAAGAATATTGTCTCCTGAAGTCACTCCTATCATTGAAATGGGAAGGCGGAAAGCCATTTTGTCAACCCAACAAAGTACTCTAAGAAGAACTTTTTCTGACTCATCTAGTTCACCCATCTCACCCTCACGCATCATTTTCAAAATGGCATCTGCAGGTGGCTCTAGAGGTATTGGATGTGCCTCATCATCTCAACATTCGACCTCATCGGTAATTGGTAGTTTATATAGCCATCAGGTTATTGTCCAATATACTACCAAACTTGCTAAGATCATAAATAAGTATGGGATTTTTCAATTTGAGGAAGATGCTACTACCACCCCGTGGAACGTATCCTCTCCCTTGAACCTAAAACCTGCTACTCGTCCGTTACCAAAATTTAAAGAGAATCTACCTAGGTTTCGAGGAAATAATATAGTCACTACAAATGAACACTTGGTAGAATTCTTTAATGCCCACCACAATATCGAAGATAATGATAATGATATGTGCATGAGCTTATTTGTCAACTCTCTTGAAGCGAAAGCGGTGATATATTTTTTTGATCTCCCTCCCAAGATTCTTTCCACTTGGGAAGAGTTAGTTTACTGGTTCAAGTCCACTTATGGGTAGTCTAAGAGCCCAACCGAAAAATTATGGGAATATAATAACATTGTGTACAAGGACAATGAGACTATTAAGTCTTTCAACCTTCATTTCACCAAGTTTTATAACCAAATCCCCGAACTTATTCACCCCCAGAACCAAGTTGCTTTTATGCATTATTATAATGCTCTACCTTCCCCTTATCGACATAGGCTTGAAGAAAAAGATTTGATAATCTTGGTTCCCCTCTTCATACTTGTCTAGAATATGAAGAGCAACTAGAAAGAACAGGTCTCCCCAAGGTGGAATCGGTTAAACAAACATACATGTTTGCCCTCCTACAACTTGTGCAAGATATGAAAAATCGAATGATAGCATATGAACGAAAGGGAAATTTCCCTTCACTTACTTGTGGGGCATAAACTTCTTCCTCAACACCTTTTAGGAATACCAATGAAAACAACTTTCATCCCAAAGCCATCATGTCTCGAAATTGGTCTAACTTTTCTGAGGAAAATAACGAAGAAAGCACTTGTGAGCTTAAGGAGAGTGCCAGATATAAGATCTTTGGCAAGAATCCTAAAACCACCATTTTTGTTCTAGATTGGGTACAAACGGAATATTTCATGATCATAAACACTAGGAACAAATCCTATGCTTCTAAAGGAAAATATGATCCCCCTCATACTTCTTCTAGTCCAAGCTCTCTTTGCAAACTGCTATTGTACAAGCTACCAAAACTCTTGACAGTCAAGGAGTTCCCTCCCCTCTTCCTTCTTCCAAGTATAACATTCTCAACCAATTGGCTAATATCAAGGCCAATGCTACTCTTCTGGACATGGTTTCTATCCCTGAACAACAAAAGCATCTCAAGAATTTTATGGATGGAAAAGCTTCCACCATAGCCAATATTTCTGAAGAGGCAAAAGAAGAGGATTCCACTGTAAATAAAATACGTGTAAATTATTTTTAGACATGCTATAAAAAAACCTCCATTTTTCATTTCTATAAAAATTATGGATAAAATAGCCCATTGTTGCCTAATTGATGGTGGTTCGGGTCCAAGTGTAATGTCAAAAATCATCATTGAAGAGCTAAGCTTGTCATGTACTAATGAAAATTCTAGAAGTATGATCTCCTATAACGGTCTACATCAGTCAACTATAGGTGAAATCAAAGATGTGACTTTAGTTCTGTGCACACATCCTAAAATAAGGACAACCCTCAATATCTAGATAATTGACATGCCATTAAGTAACTATTCTATCATCTTAGGAAGAGACTGGAAATCCTTGACATGTGGATATCTTTCACTTGACATGACACACTTATCCGTTCCTCGGAATAGAAAGAATAGTATAGTCCTAAGGGAAGGATGAATCTCACCATACATAGAGAGCATTCCACAACCTAACATAAACTGTGTCGAGGAATACTTAGCAGTGTACTCCATCTTTGCGGATGAGGGTGACACTACCCTGGAACAAATTGATCTGGAAGATGGTATGTGGCGCATGCTCCAACGAAGGTAATGGAGATGGAATTATCTTATACTCACTTGTAGGTAAAATTCACAACTTTTTTTATAGGTTAGAATTTGCTTTCACAAAAAATGTCACTGAGTTTGAAGCATTATTGTTAGGCATTGCAAATGCTTATAACTTAGGTTGTGGAGACCTTACAATTTTTTGGGACTTTGAACTTGTTGTGAACCTTGTACGTAAAATATACTCTCCTAGCAATAAGTTGATGAAACGATACACTCAAGTTGTTTGGATGCTTATATCAAACTTATTATCATTTAACATCACTCATGTTAAAAGGGAACTTAATTCAATGGCTGACAGGTTAGTTGTATTTGCAACATCTCCCACTCGACAACTTCTTCCTCAAAGACCTGATTGTACTTTTAAATATTTATATCGCCCTCACATTTTTGATAATGTAGAGTCATGGCAGGTCTTCCCTAGGGCTGAAAGCATCTGTGCTTTCATACAAAATGAAACCTTTAAGCCCAAGGAGATTATATCCATGGAAACCAACAAAATTCTGAAATGCTTGACTTCTCTCGAAAGTTCATTTTTCGTCAAGTGATGTAGAAAAAAAAGAAACGCATAAAGAAGAGGAGTAAAAAATGAAAGTGGGTGAAACCATTTCCTTGAACATTGGAACACCTAAATCCCCCAAGAATGTTAATATAAGTGCCCTCAAGATGTTTTTTCTTGGTTATATGAGGATCTTCATTCTTTTGATCCTACTCTCATACAACATGCCATTCCTATCAAGGAAGGGATAAAACCAGTTAGGAAAAAACAAAGACCCATTAACCCCGCACTTGAAGCTACTATTAGGAAGGAGTTGGAAAAACTTTTGAAGGTTGGTATAATTTTTCCAGTTAAGTATTCTGAGTGGGTTTCCAATTTGGTTCCCGTTCAGAGGACAACTAGTCAGATCCGATTGTGCGTTGATTTTCGTGCATTAAATAAAGAGAGCATAAAAAACCATTTTCCTCTCCCTAACATGGAAAATATTTTGCAGCAAGTTGCA
Source organism: Picea engelmannii (assembly GCA_009831015.1). Lineage (NCBI taxonomy): Eukaryota > Viridiplantae > Streptophyta > Pinopsida > Pinales > Pinaceae > Picea > Picea engelmannii. Next base: position 10,038 of record ML830577.1, on the reverse strand, counting down.
AGGTCACAAATGATGTCCTTACTTGATGGTTTCTCTAGTTATAATCAGATCAAGGTAAAAAGGATTGATAGATACAAAACCACTTTCACTACACATTGGGGCACATTTTCTTATGAACGCATGTCTTTTGGATTATATAATGCAGGTGCCACCTTCCAAAGAGATATGCAGATAGATTTTGACGATATGATTGGTAAGATTATCCAGGTTTATCTTGATGACTTGACTGTTTATTCAAAGAACCGATTAGATCATTTTGGTCATCTTAGAAAAGTTCTCATGCGATGTAGAAAGTTTGTCATTTCTTTAAACCCTTCTAAATCTATTTTTGGCATTACCAAGGGCAAGCTCCTTGGAAATATTGTTTCTAATTCAGGAATAAGCATAGATACCGAAAGAATTGCTGCTATTCTGAACCTTCCTGCCCCCACTTCCGAAAAGGAGGTTCAATCCTTTATGGGCATTATCAACTTTGTTCGTAGGTTTGTTCCTGATTTTTCTTTAATGGTCAAACCAATTCATAATATTCTAAAGAAAGATCGCTCCTTTTCTTGGACTGAATATGTCGAAAATTCTTTCATAAGGATTAAGAAGGAAATTAGTTCCGCATCGGTTTTGGCGAAACTAGACTTTGAGAAATATTTTATTGTATACACTAATGCCACTGAGGAAGCAGTTTCTGCTATTCTCTTACAATGTGATGACCAGAATAATGAAAAACTAGTAGCTTACATGAGTCAAAGCTTATCAGATGACGAATTAAAGTATTCTTATATTGAACAACACGTTTTTTCTCTTGTTAAAGCTATGGAGAAATTTCTCCACTTTATCCTAGGCAAGCACACACAGGTAAAAGTCCCTTTTTCTGTTGTCAAGTTTTTTCTTTCACATAATTATCTTTCAGGGAAGCTTTCAAATTGGCTTGCCACAATCCAGGAGTATGATTTAACCATCATGACTTCGAAAACAATTAAGGGATGAGACTTAGCCCTTCACCTAGATCAACATGATGAAGCAAGTGAAGAAATTGACGATCATAATAATCCTCTTTCAACACTGTTTTATATTGAGAGTCAAACCCTTTCTATAGTTGAACATCCATGGTATAAAAATCTGTTGTATTACTTGCAATATCAGAAATGCCCAGATGATTTATATACTCATCAAAGGAGAAGGCTCCGTCTTGAATCTTCCAGATATATTATTTCAGGAGACTTTTTTTTTCGGGAGGTCTGCTGATGGTATATTACTTTGATGTGTGAATAATGAGGAAGCACATAAATTGTTACAGGAAACTCATGGATCTTCAGATTCTATTATTCACGTGGGTGACCACTTTTCTGCTAAAACTACTTCTTTTAAAATCATCAGAAATGGTTATTATTGGCAAGATCTTGTGACAAGTGCAAAAAATTCATTGGGAAATAACATCTTTATGCCATGCCTTTTCAACCTATCCTCCCTGATTTTCCTTTTTCTAAATGGGGTCTGGACTTTATTAGTCTTATTAATACTTTGTATTCAGTAGGGAATGTTTTTATCTTGACAACCACTGATTATTTCACTAAATGAACTAAAGTTGTCCCACTTAACCACTCAGAGGATGAACATGTAATTTCTTTCCTTGAAACTAATATTTTCTCCATATTTGGCATTCCTTTAGAAATTATTACAGATAACAGTATCACTTTCATTTCCACTAAATTGACTTATTTTTTAGCTAAGTTGGGGGTCAAACATTTCACCTCATCAACTTATTACCCTCAAGGAAATGGGCAAGCCGAGTCTACTAACAAAAATCTGGTTAGGATCATAAAGAGGCTCATCGAAGATAAGCCTCTTCAATGGCACACTCTCCTCACTTACACCCTTTGGGAAGATCACACTACTACCAAGGTCAGCACAGGTTGCACTCCCTTTCAATTTGTTTATGGTCAAGAAGATATTTTTCCTATTGAACAGGAACTTTCTTCTTTTCGACTGATGTTATAGATCGAAGAATTAAATTCTTCTAATTTCCCTCAAAGGATAAATACACTATTAGCTTTAGAGGAACAAAGAATGTTTTCCTTGGAAAACATAAAGAGAAGACAATAAACCATGAAGAAATATTTCAACAAAAGTGCAAAAGATGTCAAATTTAAAGTAAATGAGAAAGTCTTTCTTTGGGATTCAGCCCATGCTAACAGAGGAAGACATTCGAAGTTTCAAAAATTATGGCTTGGTCCTTTCAAAATTGCTTTTGTCCTGGGTGAAAATTCTTATCTTCTAAAAGACTTGGAAGAGTGATTATTTTCCTATAGTACCAACGGTTCCCACTTGAAACATTATGTGGAACCAGCTTGAAAGATAAACACTGAATGGAAGTCACTATTGTATTATAGTTTTTTCTTTCACTATTTTGGTTTTGCTTTGTTGTTTTTCATTTTCTGTTGTTTTTCTTTTGTTGTCTTCCTTTTTTTTTATCAGAAAGAAACTTTGGATCAGTTTTGCCACAACGATGCTATCCTGTAAGTATTGTTGATCAATAAAAATCAAGTTACACAGTATCATGATGTGCCCCTTATAAACATCACTGAAATTGATTTCTGCTTCCAGTACTGTTGTTAGATAGATGATTGGATTTTCATCCCTACTTTCTGCTATCCCTTTTTTCCCTCCACCCTAAGATTCAAAAGAGAATACTAGAAAAAATTCTCCTTTAAAAAAGAAACACTTTTACTGTGACGGATCGAATTTTATGCATACAGGAACAAAACCCCTCATACGTAACACTTTTCATGAGCTATTCCCAAAGTCCCGAATCATTTTTTCCCTTAAATCGCCTCACTCCCCCTATTGCATAATCATTCTGGTAAATAATTCTTTGATCTACGGTTCACCTAGTCTGCAAAACCAGACATTCTGAGTTCTTAATATGTTGGAAATAGATTTTCCCGTGGAGTCGTCAGTTTGTTGATGCTTGCAAGCGCAACGATGGATACTATGCTTGCAAATGATTGTCAAGCTTTATTATTTAACTATATTAATAATATACTAGTAGGTGGGACCCCCTTGTTTAACTTATGGCACTATGATGGAGAAGCGACACTTATATTTTGTTTTCTTATGTATTGGTTGCGACACATATTTCTATAGCTCTTTTGCTTCAAATCATGGTTAAAATGCTTATGGTAATATGTAATGGTTGGGTGATTAAAACAAGGAACAATATGGTCTTGATTATCTCTCATGAAATATGATTATGCTACCTTTTGGATGAAATAATTACACTCCAGTTTTAATGTTGATATTGTATATTGTCCATAGCAAAGATTAGGTGATCTCAACCCTTGCTACTATTGTATGCGTTGAGTTTCAATATGGTTGTGTTCCTAGCAAGTTGTCATATGAAAAACATTGATAGCGGCAAGGGGTGGCGCACTTTGGACTAGCATGCACTTTGCAAATTGTGATTTGGAAAGTTTGGATATTTGGTTGTATTAATGGTTTTGAATGTTAGTGGATGGTGAGATGGCTAGTGGGCTTGGATCATACTAAGGTATGAACGAGGATATGAAGGAAGAAGCGACGTGCAATAAATGGACGTCACTCAAACTCTCCTCAAGCCCGCCACCCTAGTCATTCTTGCATTTTTGCTCTATTAGTTGTTGTTGGTTCACATTGCCTAGTCGTGGAGGAAATATACAACCTTGGTTTTTCTCCTTGGGTAATCTTTTACAGGTATGGGGTTTTTTGACTTTTCCATCCATGAGATTTGCTCTGCCCTTAAATCAAATGTTGGCTCTGGTTGCTCGTGGTCTATGTAATTCTCAAGATGTTATGATGTTTTTAGAATTGTGTATTTATGGTTTCATCCTTGGTTTCCTATGGTGGTTGTTTTGAGAATTTTGGCATTAAAAAATGGTCATGGTGTCCTTATTGTGTGTAATTGTTCGTAGGGAATTTCTAAGTGAAAGTTGTGGTTGAGCCTGCCTTTCCTATGGTTCTGTATTGTGGGTTTGGCCTCCCCGTTGAAATGGATTATCTTAGTCAGCCTTACCTCTTGGGTTTGTGAATACCCCACCTATAGATTGACATTGTTGGTCTCTGTGGTTAGTATACCCGCACCATATTTCGACCCTGTGGATGTTTAAGTGAAATATGACTAAAACCTTATGTTCCTTGTCTTGGAAAAACCCTCAGTTGTTAGCTTGCTTTCTTATGACCTCACTGTCACTGTTGCGTGGTGAACATTATACATATATATTGACATTGCTTACCCATGTTTTGATGGGAGCACTATTCGTGCTTTTTGGTTGGGCACGGGTTTTTATTTGGTCACTTGTTCTGTTGTGTTGAAGGAAGTGTTGGTTTCACTCGTTCTTTGGAAGTTACAGTCTATTATACGAGACCATACAGTTGATATCATTGTTGTGAATTATTATTATATTATCCATGATCGATTATAATAAGGCATCTGTGGAATGAGTTGTCTATGCTACGCAACTGCCAAACCCTCTGTTTAAATTTCCATGTCTTCTCTACCCTCAGTGTCATTGACATATCTCGAACCCTACACATTATAGTGAAAGCATTTCTTACTCCAGTTCAAGTTGATGAGAGCACTGTTCTTGCTCGGTTACATGGACATGAGTTTAGTTGGTCCCTTGCTTGGCAATTGTGGAAAGGAGTCTGTCCTCGCCTTTTCATTGAAAATTATAGTTGTTGAAGCTTGTGTTCTCAATAACAAATGTTATTTTTCTTGGTTAAATCATTATGTTTATTGTTAAAAAAAAAAAAAACATCTGTGTTCGAAATGTCCGAGGCTCGAATCGTGTAATACTGCCCAGAATGAAATTAGAAGAAATTGCATTGAATGATGGTTAGATTAATGATGGATATGAGTTTGTTTGGGAGCACTGTGCGTGACCCTGTTGAATTTAAAGGATTATTACTGGGGTTGATGTTATGAATCTTGGATCAAAGACTATAGTTGTATTCCTATAGCGATTATGATATTGTACGTCATTTTTATTATATAATGATGATATGGTTACAATGGTTACTGTGGTTAAATAAATCTGGGCATATCAAATAGTTTACTATGTAAAATAATTTGGAGGCCAACGAGCAATTTTGTTAAAGAAGACATCAATTTGAATTATCATTTTGGAAACATAATACTGTTTAAAATTCGAAATTCTAGACAAAGATAAATTTTGATTGCATCGGAGGTAGCATTTTTTTATTTCTTTTCACTTGAAAAGTATCCGTAAATTTTTCCTATCATTCTACCATTTTTCGCTAATTACATTCCCTCCATGATCCCGATTTCACTTATTGCATCCTTGTTCTGTGATATAAATTTTGAAAGAAAAAGTCTGTGTGGAAGCAAAAAAAAGATAGCATAGCAAGGGTTGATGACTGATATTCTTGATATTTTTATACACGGTTCATTGTTTGGTTAATTGTTGAACAATATTCGCATATTGCTCCCTATCATTCTACCATTTTTCGCTAATTATACTCCCTCCATATTTCCCACTAACCCTATCATTCCCCGTTCACATGGAAATTAATGAATGATGTGTTATGGATGGATTTGCATGTATCTTGTGTCAATTTTGGAGCCAACTTTTGATTCATGTAAGCAAAGTGTCATGAATGGTTTATTAAGAGCTTTATTACTGACAAAATTGTTGTTATAGGATGAGCTTTTTCAGTAGAGACAACAATGGTAGAAATAATAGAGGCAGGGGAAATTGGAATTGAGGCCATAGCAGCCCTAGATTTTCTATCCATTTTGACGTTGACCCACAAGAATTGAACTAGTTGTTCCAAGAAGGATTCTTTAATTGGGTTGGCCATGGGATAATGCACCCTTGACCAGAAATACCCCCTTTCCAGTCTCAGAATATTCTCGGCATTCTCATTCTCCCACATGTGTCTTTGCAACCCGAAGTCCCTGCGAATGACGGTTGGCAATAGATTGTCAACCAACCTATCTCTCACCATCGTGGTTGTACCACTATGTCATTACCTTTATCACCACCCTTTAATCCCAATGTTCAAATTGCCCGTGTTGTTTTGCCAATTCAGTGTTCACACGCCAGTAAGAGATTGAAAACTGATATTCCCTAACTTGTACAAGACAAAGGAAAATAAGTTGCCTTCCCTTCTTCTCCCTCCACTGATTCCTCAAAATATGTGCCTTCCCACCTTCATTTAAATGATGACTACTCCCATGTGATCAACGAGATACAACCACAAGGGTCCAATCAACCACGTGCCACTTCAGAAAAGTCTAAGGGAAACAACAATGGAAAAAGGAAAATTGTCTCACAAAGTGGAAAATATGGTTTTTAAATTATGTTTTATATGACTCAGTGGATGAGGACAATGTTTAATGATTTTCAACATTTTTGGACAACAAGCCCTATTTTTTATATTTTGTGGAAAATGTGGATATATATATTTTTTGGATATGATATAAATTATTGCTAATATTTAAATATCTAGTTTAACATATATTCAAGGGAGTTACAAGGGTGGCATATGGTCAAAATGATTATCTTTTGTCTGTTATATTTCATGATTTAAAAAGAAGATATTCACGGGAGTCACAAGGGGTCCTACCTATCTAGTTATTATTAATTAAGACCCTTAAGTATATTATTATTATTATTTATTTCCCCTAAACTAATTAGTTAAGTTAAATCAACTTAACTAAAGAAAGTAGCTAAGCTACTTCAACTTATTGGGAAAGAATTAAAGTTCAATGAGAAGAAGAGACAAAGGGGTGAATAGAAGGAGAAAACAAGACTAAGGTTTGCTCTTTAGTTACATGAGATAATCTCAGTTTTCATTCATTTATGAGTTTATTCAAAGCCCAATTCTCTTCTTGACAACAGGGTCTTATTGTAGACAGCAATGTTCAAGAATGAACCACACTTTTCAGATGATTGTTTTAAAGGTGTTGATTCATCCTTGATAGTTTGTGTATTCTTGTTTGTTTGTGAATTAAGTTTCATGGCTAATAAATGATATCTTGCAGAGTCAAAATGGAAACAGTTTATAGCAAGCTGATCTAGATTATTAATTTCAGTTTTACTTTATTGTCGGAATCTTTTGTATGGTGTTCATCGAGGATCTCTAAATCATACTTTGGTCCATGCCCTCACAGGGGTTTTGTAAAGAGAAAAACACTTGTGGTATCTCAGAATGAAATAAAATCAGATTGTTATTCTGTCTCATACATGTGTATTCGTGACTTGGTTACTTTTCGCTTTTGATCTCCATGTTTAATTTATCGCAAAATATGTGTACATTCTAGTAGCTTTTATAAATTTTATTTTATATTGCAACATATTTTATAAATCAACCTCAGTCCTTGTAATTAATACTTGCGGATTGAGTGAATATTTTGATGCTATAAACCCTGGGTGACATTTCCAACTATCTTGTCCTAGCTAGGCAAGATCTGAAAATGATTGAGTAAGGTAATCCATACATTTTCCTCAACACTCTTGACAAGTAGAATATTATGGTAGCCTCGAGAAGAGGCTTTGAGATGATTGAGAAAATAAGAAAATTCAATACCCCATCCCTTAGAAAGTTAATTAGGGAGTTTTGTGTGTTACACACATAATGCGTGTAGAGTTTTTTTGTAGCATTCATGTTTATGGAATCTGCAACATTTCTCGATATATCTATAATTACATATATTTTACTTCTTATTATCAAATAACCAATGAAAATGAGAAAGAAGAAAACCAAAAATACCTTATACCAAAATTGATATTGAACATTGAAAAGATGGGTAAAATGTAGGAAGGAAAGAAAACAAAGGACAAGAATCATGCTAGAAACCTAGTGAAAACATGACATTGTTAGAGCCCATCAGTTGATTCAAGAAACTATCATGTAGACTAGGAAGGTAAAATATTTCTTAATGCCTACCCTTCTTGGGTGGAGTTTTGATACACTTAATGCTGAGGAGAAACTTGGGGGCCAGGTGGTAGGATGGTGCAAGACCCTCCTCATCAAGAGTGTAACCTTTTTCAAAATTCTATTTGTTTGAAGTTGTTCTCTCTAGGCTTAGATCCAATGTTAAATATTTTTAATGTCTATGGTCCTTTCTTGGCTAGGGATTTTTTTGGGAGTCCTTTCTTCGGAAGATGGAACTGAGGAGGGGTAATGTAATTGTGGGAGGATATATGAATATCATATTGCAATAAGGATATGTGTATGGGGATATTGGACTCATTGGGAGATTTTTTCCATAACAGGATTGAGGAAGAGGGTCTCTATGACATAAATCCATTGACTTTGAAATAGACCTAGAGGAGGGTGCAATATGGGGCTATTTCCAAGAGACTCGATCGATTTATTATTGCTACACAATTAGTGGAAATTATAGGTAACATCATATCATGGATAGGTGGAGGACCTTCTAATCATGTCCCTATATTTCTTCAAGTGAGGGATATGATCCCAAAACCCCCAGGTCATTTCAAGTTCAACTATTGTCTGCTAAAGGACATTGAGTTCAAAGAATTGGTTTGAAAGGAATGGATTCATTGTTATAATCAATTGGAGGATTCTGAAATGTTTCGGTCCAATGATAGTTTAAAGAGAGTAAAAAATAAAACTATTGCTTGGGCTAAGGTCAAATTCAAGGATTCACAAGAACATATTTAGAACATAGAAGACGACATAAAAAATGTATTCAAATCCAAAATGAATGGTATTTTCAGTGAAGCAGAGTTGAAGAATCTAAAATTGAAGCTACTTAAAAGGGGTTATTAGTTTGGGAATAAGAAAAATGGAGATAGAAGAGTAGAGAAACATGGATAGCTCAAGGTGATGAAAATAATAGACTCTTTCAAAACTATACCAAAAATATGGAAAAATATTAATACTCTATCTAGTATAAAGGATGAGAGAGGGGATCAAGTTCATAGTTTCAAGGGTATGGAATAAGTGGGAAACAACCATTTCAATAATATTTTTAAAGAACCACCTAAGGCCAATACATCAAAGATAGTTCAAATGATAATTTTCTTCCTTAATTTTGTGGCGTGGGATCATAAGGGCCCTTATGAATGCAATCTCTATGGAGGAATTAAAAGTTGTTATGGAGTATTTCCAAAAAGACAAGAGTCTCGGTTTAGATGGTTGGTCTATTGAATTTTTTGAAGGTTTTTTTTATTTGATGGGTAAGGATTTATTAATGGTTGTGAAGGAATCCAAGAAATCTGGTAAGGTTGTGAGGATTTTTAATTCTACCTTCTTAACTATGATTGATAAGAAAGATGTTTTTGAGTCTTTTGAAGATTTTAGGCCCATTTCACTTCATAATGTTGTGTACAATATGATAGCTAGAAGACTTAAGCTTGTGCTACCTCTTGCTAACTCAAGTGAGCAATTTGGGTTTTTAGATGGTAGACAAATTCATGAGGCTACAAGCATATTTCAAGAAGGTTGACACTAAATAAATTTAAAGAATAAATTCTCCTTCATAATCAAACTAAAATTATCTAAGGCACATAATAAGGTTAGTTGGTCATATCTAGTATTGATATTGTTACATGTGGGGTTTTCATGTGGATTTGTTAACTAGCTGGAGGGATGTTACTCATATGTTTCTTTCTCACTATTGATTAATGGATTTGCTTCCTTTCTCTACCCCTAAAGAGGCATAACGCATGGATATTTTCTTTCACCCCTCCCCTTTCTTCTTATAGTATAAGGTTTAAGCATATGTCTCCTCCATGAAATGTCTAGAACACTAAAAGGTATCAAGTTAAGGGCTCATATCTCTCTAACCCATCTATTGTTTGTAGATGACAGCTCACTAGTTGGAGATGCGTCCTTAAGGGATGCAAGATCTATTCATTGTGCTTTATATTTTTACTGTAAGGTGACATGGATGGAAGTGAACCAACAAAAATCTCATGTAATGTTTCATAGAGTTGTGGAAGGCTAGATAAGATCTATATAAGAACTATTCCTCTTTCAAGAAGGATATTTTCAGAGTGGGCTCAAACACTGTGG
>ML830576.1:83330-118985 GCA_009831015.1 Picea engelmannii | reverse complement strand
GAATCTTGAAGAAGAAGTTGTCACACTAAGAGTCAAAATCGACAAGCTCAACAAGAAAGTTGAAGAGACAAAAACATCCACATCAGTTGTAGAGAATGAAGAGAAGCACTCTATGTTGCTAGAAAAGAAGAATGAAGAAAATAAAAAGAGTTATGCAGAAGTACCCAAAGGAAGGAATCATTGTCAACCAGAATCTAAGAAAACTATTGAAGATACATCTTCAAGAATACCATCCATGTTCAAGCCACAAAAAAACTTCAATCATGATCATGATCAATCAAAGAAAAAATTCAGAAGGACTATGCCACAAAGAAGATCATTCACTCCCAGGTATGAAAATTTATTTTATGGTCATTGTTTTTATTGTACTAACTTTGGACATAAGGTTGCAGATTGCAGGGATTATAAAAGAAATATTCAAGATGATTGTGCCTATGTGGTCGCACGTAATATTGAGTGTTACAAATGTCATAACTATGGACACATAGCTAGTGATTGTAAAAGCATGATCAATACTTCCATGAAAGAGAATACTGAGATCAGATATAAGAAAGTATGGATAAGAAAACAGGAAGAATAGGTGAACAAAGAACAGGTACCAGAGATCACGATATTGACAATAAAATGAGATGAAAAAAATTCTACAGAGAAAAGGAAAGATGTTAGATACAGAAAGGTTTGGAAAATAACTGAAAGAAAGGAAGGACAGGTAAATAAGGAACATTTTCAAGAGATTGTACTTTCAGACATTGTAGTGAAAGATGAATCCACAGATAGAAAAAAAGAAGTCAGAGCTCAGAGAGATAATGAATCTACCAATGAAGATGATGATGAATCTACCAATGAAGATGATGATGAATACACATAAGAGAAGGAATTGTTTTGAGCCATCTAGCTTAGAGACTCCCAAGTAATATGAATATTCGACAGGGGGAGTCTATGCGATAGCTGTTACAGACAAAAGAACCATCCTTCGAGCAGCTTGCAAATTTTGAGAAGACATATTCAGAGCAATCAGTTAGCAGAAGTATAGTTTGATAGTATACTGATAAATGGGTTAGCATTATGGAAAGTTGAGCAAGTAGAGTCTTGGAAAATATGGACAGAGATGGATTTGTAAGAAGACTAAGCAGGTTTTAATAGATATATGATAGCGGATGAGAGCATGGATTCATAGATTGGTTTAGAGAGTGGTTCAAAAACAAAGGAACATTATTGTAATGGATGATAATTACACAGAAAATGACTCAAAAAATACTAACAGATTACAAATTGATAGATATTTTTTTGACTCTGGTATTGCATACATTAGTTCACATTCAAAACAGAGTAATGCTCAGAAAAACACTAATAAAACTCCCTACGAGCTATGGAAAGGAAGACCAGCAAATGTGAAGCACTTCAAAGTTTTTGGAAGAAAATGCCACATCAAAAGAGAAGATGGCAGAATGGGAAAGTTTGACTCTCGTATGGACAAAGTAATACTTGTTGGTTACTCAAGTACAAGGAAAGCATACAAGTGTTACAATCTAAGATTAAACAAAGTTTTGGAAAGCATCAACGTAAAAATTGATGAAACAGGCAGACCTTAATCAAAGGAAGAAGAAAATAAATCAATGAAACAACTTTTTGAAGAAGAAGATGAAAAAGAAGAAGAAGAGGAAGATGAAGATGAATAGAATCCGACAGAAGTAGAAGAGCAAGTTCAACAAGTATCTCCAAAGACACCTAGCAAATGAGTACAAAAGAATCATCCTTCAGATCAGATTATTGGAAACAAAGATGCAAGAGTTGAGTCTAGAAGAAAAAACCGTTCACCAGAACAAACACACCTAGCACTCTTATCTACAATTGAACCAAACTGTTTTGAAGAAGACAGGAAGGAGGAATTTTGGAATAAGGCCATGGATGAAGAATTGGATCAAATAGAGGAAAATGACACTTGGGAATTGGTTACAAGACCAGAGAATAAGAATGTGATTGGCACAAAATGGGTTTTCAGGAATAAATTGAATGAAGATGGACATGTTACAAGGAACAAAGCTAGATTGGTATGTAAAGGATATGCACAGATTGAAGGAATCGACTTTGAAGAGACATTTGCCCGAGTTGCCAAAATGGAAGCAATCTATTTGCTTTTAGCTTATGCATGCTCCAAAAATGTTAGAGTATATCAGATGGACATAAAATCAGCTTTTTTGAATGGGGAACCTGAAGAAGAAATCTACATTGAACAACCAGAAGGATTTTAGTTGTCAAAGAACACAGACTATATGTGTAAATTAAAGAAGACCTTGTATGGTCTAAAACAGGCTCCTAGAGCATGGTACTCCAGACTGGATAAGTATCTGTAGTAGGCAGGGTTCAGAAAAGGAAGTGCAGACAACAACCTCTACAACAAGGTAAGTCAAGTTAATATTTTATTAATTGAAGTTTATGTTGATGATATTATTTTTGGTAGTGATGATGACAGGTTAGGCCATAAATTTGCAAAAGACATGCAGAATGAATTTGAAATGTCGTTACTTGGAGAAATATCCTTCTTTCTAGGACTTCAAATACGTCAAAGCAACCAAGGAATTTTTATTTCTTAAACCAAGTATATCAGAGAAATGCTAAAGAGGTTTGGAATGGAAGATTGCAAACCAGTTATCACTCCCATGCAAGCCAGTTGTATGTTGAGAAAAGATGATGATTCAAAGTCTACAGATCAGAGGAAATATAGGTCAATGATTGGCAGCCTACTATATGTGACAGCATCCAAACCAGATGTAATTTAGGCAGTTGGACAGGTGGCACGATTTCAAGCAGCACCAAAGGAATCACATGTATTAGCAGTAAAGAGGATCTTCAGATATCTCAAAGGAATAGAAGAGTTTGGATTATGATATCCAAAAGGAAAAGATCTATCACGTATTGCCTACACAGATGCAGATTGGGCAGGTTGTATTGATGACCGTCGAAGCACCAATGGAGCAACATTCTACTTAGGTCAGTGTTTGGTATCATGGCTAAGAAAGAAACAATCATCAGTATCTCTATCTACAGCTAAGGTAGAGTATATTGCAGCAACAGCATGTTGTACACAAGTTCTTTGGATGAAACAAACTTTGACAAATAACAGATATACAGGTTGAGTATGATGAGCCCATTCCAATATAGTGTGATAATACAAGTGCCATCAATATCTCAAAAAAATCGTTGATGCACTCCAAGATGAAGCACATTCCAATAAAGTATCACTTTCTACGGGAATAGGTTGTAGAAAAGAACATCAGAGTTGAGTATGTGGACACAAAAGAACAAGTGGCAGACATCTTTACAAAACCACTTCCACGGGAAGCCTTTGAATATATTTTCCAAAGACTTGGAGTTATTTATACTCCAAAAATGAATGCTTTTTGAATGCTTATCTTATATGTCTTAGATGTACACGAGGATGCACCATAAGAGGACAGTCTGTCAGGGGGAGCAGCCCCGGATGGAAAGATCCCTTTGCCATTGATGACAAAGGTGGAGAGATTTATCAGATGCAGAGGACAAAGGCATGGTTCTAGGGGGAGCAGATTTATCATATGTAGAGGACAGAGGCATGGTTCCAGGGGGAGCATATTTATCAGATGCAGAGGAAAAAGGCATGGTTCCAGGGGGAGCATGAGTGATATGATTTTAATATTGCATCAGAGTGTTGCCATCAATGCCAAAGGGGGAGATTGATGATTAAGGTTGGTTTTCATTGATTTCAACCCTTGAAGAAAGCCCCATGGAACAAAGGTTTGGGTAATGGACCCAATATTGTTTGATGTAAATATGATTCATTATTGTTTTTTCATGGTTGATAAGAAGTAAATATGGATGAACTCCAAAGTGGTCCCCTTATGGTGAAATCCCTCATGGGAAGACACTTTGTGGAGTAAGAGAACCCATGATTAATTATGGAATAATGAGATGAAGGAAAGTGAACTTGTCAAGGAAAATATCCTAGATGGATAGTGCTTGTCATGTCATTTCCAGTGGTATATGGAACGTCACATAATTCCTCACGGTTAGAGAGTTATGGCCATGAGAAGTTGGAGACCCCAGGTTTGGGTAATGGACCCAAGTTTGTTTGATGGGTAACTCCTCACAGTTTGAGAGTTATGGCCTTATGAAGTTGGAGGACCCTCATATGTCATCTAGAAGCCCCAAAAGGTCAAAGTAGTCAAAGTGGTTTAAGAGATTTTAAAAGGTAAATAATAAAGTGAAGTGATCAGTGTATTATAATTCAAAGTGAATACAAAATAAATTATTTCAATAATAAATTTAATGGAGAAATTAGAAGTGGACCCAACCATAAAATAAGAAAAGTGGGCCAAGTGACCTAAAAGATGTTTTTAAGGAAGCTACTTGGAGAGTATAAATAAGAGGGAAGGCTCTCTCATTTGAATCACACTTGAGCATAATGAATATATGTATGTGTCTGAGGTAACCAAGGATATCTAAACCAGAATTTTGAGTGAAGGTGAATAAAAGAAGGCCGAAATGCAAGGAAGGATAAATTCTTTTGATGGTGTTTTCTAAGGTATGTTATTTACAGGTCATCTCACCATTTTCGCTATAAATTTTTTTCTATAATGATTCAGACCGTGAAATTTATATGCAAGTGAGAAAACATATCCAAGTATCTGTGGTAAAATTTTCATCTTGTGGGTCATTGTATTTTGGGAGTTACACTCCATGGAAAATAGGGTTTGTGGTCAGTCCTGAAACTAGTCAAAATCAGGTGTTTCAGGTTAAAACGTCATAACTTCTTCATACAGATCCAAATTCCATGATACCAAATGAGTTTTTTAGGGTACAGTTTGTAGTATGTTGTGTAATAGTTTTAGATCAATTCATCAAACATTTTGTGCGGGGAACGCTCTACAAGGTTGCTCTCTAGAATAAGCTACAATTTAGCAAGGTATGCCATTTTTGCTATAACTCCTTTTATGAGAGGTTCCAAGTAGTGACACTTGCAGTAATTGCACAAAACAAACTAAAGAACATTGTGTATTACATTCAAATCTTTATACATTATAGGTTGTTGACTAATCCAAAACTAGGCATGTGAGACTAAATAAAAGTTTGATGAAAATGCTAGTCTCTTGTTTTTAAAGTTAAGGAAGGTTTGTAGGAATGTGATCATATACAACAGGTCTATTATAGAGCTACAAATAAGATTTGGATTCTGAAATTGATGAGGGCTTTTGGTTGTGGTACATGTTGAGTACATGGTTGAGACAAGTAGTTGATGAGTTGCCACACATACATGAGTTGTATAGTTGATGATGTTGGTACATATTGATGCGTAATAGTTGATGAGTAGTTGATACATGATTGGTACATACTTGGTACATGGTTGGATGCACTTTTTTATGGTATAGGTTGATTAAAGGTTGGTGCATGGTTGATGTACTTGTTTATGGTACAGGTTGATTACCGTTTGATGCATGGTTCATATTTATTGGTACAGGTTTACAATGGTATATCTCATAGTGATAGTGTGATAGTGGTTCCATCATTCTAATTCTACTACAGGGTGGCAGGACGGGGCAATGACAGGTGGTTGTAGCCACCTTCCAGTTGTAGCTGGAGAACATAGGGGGTTGTAGCCAGAGAATTGGGGAGTCAGAGCTTCCCTCAGGTTGTAGCCTGAGAAACTAGGGGGTTGGAGCCTCCCTCCAGTTGCAACTAGAAAACAAAGGAAGTTGGTGCTTCCAATGAATGTAATTCTTCAATACATATAAGAAAAAAAATTCTACGGTTTTCTCCTGATTTGGGTTTCCACGTAAAACACTGGTGTATTGTGTATGTGTATGATTGTTCATTTGTTCATTGCTTATTTACTCTGCAGTTATTGGATGATAATGATTCATTGATATAACACTTGGATTATATGGTTAAAAAAGGATTAAATTTCTCTATTACTGATTCACCCCCCCTCTCAGTAATCCAACAAACCAAAAGGCAACACAACACACAAATGTGTTGTGCAGTCTCACCCGAGATAGCTTTAATGGGTGGTTGTAGGACTCAGGTGTTTACATCCCAGGATTGAGTATGGGATATGAGGTCTGCATTCATAGCCATTTACTATGAATTGTGATTGCAACCTACTGTTATTTGCGACTATGCATTACCCTCAGCAGCTTATTTCCTTAATAGTGCAACCATATGTCATAGAAAATAGAATAATTCATTCATTCATTAACCAAAACAATTAACTACTGCAAAGAGGATAAAGATACGCATCCATTCATCACATTACACAGATATTACCATGGTTCACCCCCTCCTAGGATACGTCCACAAATATTTGTCTCTTGGATCTTTTATTATGATAGTTATGCATCTATAGTGTCGCATGCTTACAATTCTCCTCAAATGGGAAAGATCTATATGAGGTGAAATAGATCGTACCAAGCTCCTCAGCCTGTGATATAATCCTCAAGATCTACCTTCTCTCTTCTCCTCTAGCTCAACAGCTTACAAAATAGTTCATACAAAACATTACATATCGCATAAAATACCGAACTTTTCCCCAAAATTACAAAACTCTTCCACACTACTGAAAATGTTGAACTCTCCCCCCAAAATTACAGAACTCTCCCCAATACCTCAGTATCGGTATTTATACATATTTGGCTCTTCATCCATTAAACTATGTTACCAAAACCCTAACCTTACCAATGTTATGTCTTCCTCTCATGTGTGTGTGTTGTTCTTCCTTCCAGCTGTCGCTTTCCTTGTGCAGGCTTTCTTGCATGTGTGCGTTCTTCGTTTCTTTCCAGTGGTTGCTTCCTTTTATGCACGCTTTCTTTCCCCATGATCATCCTTCTTTCCACTTCGGGTTGCTGCCAACAATTATGCCCAAGCACTTCACCTTTCTTGAATCAAAGGAGAAAATATCTTTGTAAGGCCTTGTAATGTCCAGGCCCAACTGGTCCATGAACACCTTGGGCATCAGATTATGGGATTCTTCTGAATCCAAAATAACATTATGAAAATTCATATCATGAATCTTCAGACTAACATAGAAAGGAGGGACCTCATCAGCCTCACTACTCTCATCTATTCATGGGCCAAACAAAATGGTGGGATGATCATCTTATATATTTAAAGTATCAAAATTTTCTTCCATCTTGAGCATCTTAATGATCTAATTTCTATATTCACTATTCTTTATTAGCTCATTGAATGGAACAAAGATTTTAATTTTTTCCATATCACTTTCAAAGTTAAAGAAAGATGAGGTTTTTTCTACCTCCTTGATGATTGTCTCCTTTCTTATTTCAGGTACTTTATTTGGAGTTTCTTCCTTTTGCTTTCTCCACAACATCCTTTGCAACAAAGTCCTTCTTAGGCTAACTTGAAGAAGGTGTATTATTTTGATATTCTTTGGTAGGATTTCCCTTTGGAGGATTTGCAGGCACCTTTTTGTTTCGAAGATTATATTGTTTCTGGAATTGCATGATAGCATTCTGTAGTCCTTTCTAGTAGTCTTCCTTTTCCACTGACAACCTTTCATCATTATCCTGCATGAATATTTCATTTGCATCCATGAACTGATCATGTTATTCTTTAGTAAAAAATACATATGTTTCATCACCATCACCACAATGCATGTTGTCTTCAAAAGTTCCATAAAAAAATTCATTTACATAATTATTCTGAAAAGGAGGTCTTATTTGTTGATCACCCTGGTTCCTCTAATCTCTTTGTCTGATTTGTGGAATTGTTGGTCTCCTTTGATTCCTGGGTGGAACATCAGCCTGCTCTCTGGTGTTAGTCTTATTTTCTAAAGACATTCTCTCCATGAGTTTCTCCATGGTCTTCATCATCAACTCAAACCTCTCTTTTGATGACTGTGAGGTTGAAGGTCGTGCCTTATCTTGAACCTTTTTCATGTCCCTGTCAAAATTATATTTGATCTTTATTGAAGCCATTAGATTTACTTCAACTTATATTGCATGACTCGTCATATCATCTAGTGAAGTGTATCTTCTTTCTCTTAACAAAAAATCAAAATCACTTTCAAAGGAATCATCATATCTAAGTTGAGTAGCTCTAGGAGGAGGTTTTACTTCAATAGGAAATGAGTTGTAGAATTTTATAAATCTAGCTTAAAACTCTTGTATTGTTTCATTAGGTGACCTTCTCATGTTGTTGTACTGGGTTAGCAACTGAAGATCGTTTTTCTTGTCACCCCACTTTGCAAGAAAACTTGTTTCAAAGGCTTCAAAATTTATGATACTTGCTATTGGGAGAGCTCTGGACCATTTTCTGACTTCTCCTGCAAGACTTTGTGCAAACAACCTCATTTTTTCATCTTCAAAATCTACTTCTTCTAGGTCTACAAAACCATTGAAACAGTCTAAGTATTTTTGGGCTAACACATTGTCTTCAACATCATACAACTTAATCCTCTGATTATATTCCTGGGTAAAATCATGCAATTGAGTAGGTAGGACAAGGAGGGAAAACCTAGATGCCATGGTTGCAGTAAGAACTTGAAGTGGTTATTGGTTCTAAGTAGGAATCACAAGAGGTTTAATAGAGGCATCTAGAATTAAATCATGGAACCTCTTCTCATAAAATATGATTTCATTCAAACTGGACTCGGATTTAGTTCTGAAAAGAGTTTTCTCAAATTTCAAATCAAAATCAAGGTATTCAATGCTTGTCACTCCATCTTTGGAAAAGGATAGATATATGTCTAGACACAAAACTGGGCTTATTGGATTTTCTTTTCTTTTGTGTACAATTTTCTCAGGATAAGACATAGGGATTACTGCTTCTGGGTTTGTATTTCTCCTGGTATGAATTCTCTTGGGAGCCAGGATTTCTCTCTCAAACTACTTTGTGCTACTGGTATATTTATAATGGATTCTCTAGGGTAAATTTAGTCTCAACCAATAAGATGTTTGATTCACTGTCACCCTTAGGAATCAAATCTAAATCTTTAAGTTGTTATTTTCCCAGGGAAGATTTCACTTTCGATCCCTGGAAACAGCGCCAGAATGTTAGCACTATGTAAATTTGTTCGGCTGATAAAAAAAATGACAGAGGTAACCTACAAACCAAATTTAGATATGGGTACTAGCTTGCTCAGCTCAGAGAGGACTCTCTCCTGTCACTTGGTCTTTAATAAATGATTTTTGTTTAACAATTCAATGGCTAGGTTTTGTTGCTTTGGGGGGTTTTTTATAATTTTGTTGGCAAGTGAGGGGAGGGACACTTAGGGCTATGGAGTCAAACTTCTGAAATGAATGGAAGCACTGACTGGTCGGTAGAACTCTCCAGAGGATAAAGGCTAAATGAGGCGATAAATCTGAGTTATAAATTGTAAATTTGCAGAGTTTAGGAAGAAAATAAAAAATATAATTGTATCATAACATTAAATAAATGAATTCTGAATTAGTTAGGAAGAACTTAACACAGTTTAAATTGCTTCAGTCGAGAGCATCACAAGATGAATTATGGGCCTTTGAGTATCCAATTTAAACAGAAGACAATGAAAATGAAATCATAAATACAGGAAATACATACAAAAAGAGGAGACAAATCTTAGATCACCACCATTAGAATATTTTCATGGAAACTTCAAGACTTATGCATGTGTATTATATTCAGCTTCAGAAAATTACATTCAAGTTCCAAATAGCTAAAATTGTGCCCTTACACTTATGCCAACCCCTAATACATTTGGAACTCCTAATATTTATACAAGCTGAGTTCCTTTGGTTTGAAACTGATTACAATGATTAAAAATGAAATGTTTCAGTCTCTTAAATTGATTACAATAATTACAAGGGACAGTTTCGGTTTTGAAACCAATTACAATGATTAGCAAGAAAACATTTCATGATCCAAATTCTGAATCCTACGCTTCAGTTCTATTCTTTTACACTTGTTCTACTCTGGTCATCCACCTGAGCTGCCATCTTCAATGACATCTAGACGTTATCTACTGGACCCTGGAAAACTGCACTTTGTCTTACCCAATCGCACTATCTCCTTCCATTGCAAGTCAAAAGGAATATGATAATCTGTCATTTCTTTGATCAGGATATCCAGGTGAATGCAGGAAGCATATGTCATGAATGGTAGTCCAATTTTAACTGCTTTGAACCGATTCAAAATCTCAAAGTCAGTAATTAGATGTTCAACTAGTGTAGCTCCTTTCATATTTTCCTCTAGAGTTTCGAATTTGGAATGATCCATTCTGCACTGAGACAAGCGAGCATTGTATTCTTCCTAATCATATAAATTTCCTTTTTCATTCCAAAATGGTGGGATGCCTTTGATAAACAACTCTTCAAACAAATCCTTGAAATATTGCACACTTTGTTCCATCTGTGTTGCCTTAGTTTGGACTGATTTCAACGGGTTATGTTTAGCAATAACCCTCCTAGCCCAAATAATCAATGTATTTCTATCTTTAACTCCAATAGTCTGAAGGTCTGTAGTAGGAGTGGAGTTGAGTAGATTTATGGAATTTTGGGCCCATTCTGACGGCTTCTTTGCTAAATTTTCATTTACAACAATGCATTTGATTCTGGCTATGATGGTTGTGTTGTCTCTATCATTGATGAAATTCAAATACACTTTGAACTTGGAAGATTCAACATCTATAGAGTCCCAGATGATATGCTTGCCCCCCTGCAACAAGCATTTGCCTCTTAATATCATCTTCAATTTATCTATCCTTTCCTGCAAGAATTCATTATCCTTTTGAAATTTAGTCATTCTTTCATCCTTTGCTTTCATTTCCTACTTCAATTTCCCTATGCTCCCTTTTATCCCTTTGATTTCTCCTTCTTTTAGTCTAACTTGGGACATATCCTAGACAAGTCTTTCAGTGTTTGACCCAAATTCTATAGCAATAGGCACAACTACATCCCTATTTAGTAATTTTTTTTTCTCTTGTGACCACTTCATCGTTTCTTGTTCTAGTTGCAACACCCTAGCCTTGTAGTCCAATGCCTCTTGACGAAGTGTTTCATTTTCCTGTTCTAGAGCAACCAATTATTTTGTTCATGGATGCTCTGTGGTAGACATTTTCAATTTCTTCTTCAATCTTTGAATTAATTTGTCTTTTTCATCCAATGAGGATTTCACCCCTTGGGGGCCTTCAGATTCCAACCTCTTGACCTGAGTCTGTCAAGATCTGCTAGATTGTTTTTGTTTCCTCAACTTCCCTTCCAATTTCATTGCATAAGATGACAGCTTTGAATTCTTCAAGCTTAAACTCAGGTAATCAGAATACAACATATCACTGGTGTTCTTATGGAATTTGACCTTGTCTGGAGCATTGATGTTGTCATACCTTATCTTTATCTCGGAGACTTTGTCTTCATCTGCAACTGCAATGTTAAACATTCTCTTTTCAACATCCCTTACTGTGAATAGAGAATATTTGTGCTGAGAAATCATTTCCACTTCAGGGACTAAATCCCTCATCTCACCCAGAGATATGTTTCCCTTCTCAGCATAATGTTTTGCCAAATCTTCTTTAGATTGATAAGTTTCCCTAGATGTTTTATCTAAGATGTGTTTCTTGTTGCTAAAGGTTCTTAAGATGCCTTCACTTTGTATTTTGATTTCCTTTTAAACCTCTACAGTGCTAGTGCCACTTTTCAACATATCTAGATTTACTTGTTCTCTGGGCTCTTCCTCTTCTAAATCCACTATCTGTGGAGACTGTGAAATCTTCATCTTCTTAGGAGCAGTATGTTGATCACTAGTTCACATGGCCTCTGAATTGCTTCTCTTGTTGTAGACACTCATCTTAGGAACTTTGACTATCAGTTTCTAGGGAGCTTGATGTGCTTGACTTTGTTGCAAGGTTTCCTCCACTTGTTGTGTTTGAGTTGGTTCCAAGATTGCTTCCATATCAACGCAAACTTCTACGTTTTCCAACTTATCAAAACTTTCAACATGTTCATGCTCATAAGGGGCTTCTTTGTTCATCAATATTCTCTTGGATATGATTTGGTGTGGATCATGTATTCTTCCTTGTAGACGTGCAAAACCAAACTCTTTGAGCTTTGCGTGAAGCTGAGATAAGCATGATCTAGTTTTGACAATGAAAGGGCCAATGATAAAAGGGAATTTTAGGTTGGAGTCTTTGCGCAACTTCAGGAAATGCTCTATCTCAGATATAATTCTCTTCCTGATGAATTCAAGTGCAAAGACTCTTGGGGTCAGAAAAATAGGCAATAGATAGGGGGATTCGTGACAACCATAAACCCATATTATTGTTGGGTGCATGAATAGTACCCAATCCCCCACTCTTTTCTCTGGATTTGGTTGTAGATAAATCCTCATGTCATCCAAAACTCTAGGTAGACTGATGTTGAAAATAAAACTGTAAACTTTGGACATGAATTTTTTGATGAAGATGAGCAATGTAATCCTCTTACATTCAATTGATACAAATGTTTCTTCAGGAAATTCTCTCTTATTGGTCTCCAAGAAAATCTTCAACAAATAGGTGTAGTATCTGAAATGCCTTAGAGAGAAAAAATTCACCAGTTGTTTATGGATATTATTAGCTATGAATTGATCAAAACTGATGCGGAATGACAAACCAGACTCTGACTTGAAAAAGGGTAAAAAGGAAACCAAGCATGACTTCGACTACATGCTTGTCATTGTCTAGAATTAAAACTTGACTCAAACTGGAACATACCCATTGGACTTTGATAACCATTATATTCAAATTCATTGGAAAAGACAAACTCTCTGGAAAATGTTCTGGTTTGACAATTGTTTGTAAGAACAGATTTTGGACTTCTGTGTTGGGTATATGTTATATTATTTGCATGTGTGTGTGTGGGTGCGTCAAGTTCGACAACTGTGTCTGACGATCCCTCTAGTAGTGCTCTTTGTGTCATGTGCATCGGGCACTTCCTAGGGGGGGGGCAGGTATGCCCTCCCTGGTTATGTGTAGCGTTCGAAACCGGGCGGTAGCACGAGGCCGACGGGGTTCAGGGCAGTGCCCCAAAATTTTGTTTTGGGTGGTTTTTGCTATTTTTAGCGGATTTTGCTATTTTTAGTGGTTTTCTAAATTAATCCTGGATTAAGGGATTAGGGTTTTTGTATCTACGGAATACCTAAAAACATTGTATATATATTGTATGGTGAATGGTGAAATTCGATAGAATGAATATAAGAAAGGTTTTCCCGATTGAGGGTTTCTGGTATAAATCTCTGTGTACTATGTGAATGAGCCATTGATTAATTTTTCTTTTGCTTAAGAATCTATATGCATTGCTTTACTTCGCAAGTTTAAAACTTACATTTGGTATGAGAGCTCATTTTTGGCTTTAGAGGGAAGCCTTTGTTGTTGAGGGTTTGGCTCGGTCTTGATAGATCAAGTTTATCTTGGGTCTGTGATAAACCTGGGTTTAGTGGGAGATTTTGTAGTGGAGATTCGAGTATAGAAAGAGGAATGGCAAGCTCATCTAGAATCGAGATAGAGAAGTTCAATGTAAAAACTTTGAGCTATGGAAGCTCAAGATGGAGGACCTTCTTGTAGACAAAGAACAATGGATCATTGTGGATCATGGTACACAGTCTACTGGTACATCGTCTACTAGCACATAGGGTACTAGTACACAACCTACTAGTACACAAACTACTAGTACACCACCCACTAGTATGTCGAAGGAATATTGGGAGAAGTTGGACAAAAGAGAAAGGAGTAATATTCAACTCTTCCTGGCAGATTCAGTGTTGTTAAATGTCTTAGGAGAATCTACAGCCAAGGAACTATGGGATAAGTTGGGGAATTTGTATCAATCAAAGTCCCTGGTAAACAATTTGTTTCTTCAAAAGAAGTTGTATCATCTTAGGATGGAAGATGGAGATTCTGTGACAGAACATCTAAATGCCTTTAATACTCTGGTAAGTCAACTTGTCTTTTTTAATATTACGATTGCAGAAGAAGATAAGTGTATTAATTTGTTATGTTCTTTTCCAGACTCTTGGGATAATCTGGTTGTAGCATTTGGTAGTACCACTCAATCTACATTGAAGTATGAGGATGTAGTTTCATCCTTGTTATCTGAAGAGATGAGGTGGAAAATCATGGATAGTCATAGCACAGATGCTTTATTTGTAAGAGGTCATCCCGAAGACAGGAATCCCGGTAAGCCTTCGGGGGGGGAGATCTAAATCTACAAGTAGATCTAAGTCTCCAGGAAAATCTTTGAAGAAATGTTGGAAGTGTGGTAAAATAGGGCATTATAAGAAAGATTGCAATTCTAAGAAGGTTGATAAACCAAAGGGATCTGATAGTACCTCTTCCACATAGGCAAAAACCTCCACTGAAGAAGGAGATGATGTTTACTTGGCATCTACATCTACACATGTAGATCATGATGTATGGTTGATCGACTCAGGTGCATCATAACATATGAATCCTCACAAGGAGTGGTTCTCTGAATATGAAAAATACGATGGTGGTGATGTATTCCTAGGAGATGACTCGACAACCAAAATCTTGGGACATGGAAGGGTTAAGTTGCTGCTAAAATATGGAAGGATTATAACTCTCCCTGGGGTTCTACACATTCCAAAACTAGCCAGGAGCCTAATATATGTAAGCAAGTTGGATGATGCAGGAGTGAAAATGTATTTGAAAATAACACTTGCAAGATGGTACGAGGAGAAATGGTGTTGATGAGGGGAGTTCGGTGTGGAACTATGTACAAGTTGTTGGGAAGAACTTATACTAATGGGTGTAACAGTTATATTGTCCCTTAGCAGAGAAATGAAGGAGACAAGACCAATACTATCCCAGAAAAGAAGACCATATTGTGGCATCAAAGACTGGGGAATATTGGACAAAAGGGCCTTCGAACACTACATGGTAAAGGTATGGTTGAAGGTATGGCTAATTGCACTCTGGATTTTGATTTCTGTGAACATTGCATATATGGTAAACAGAATCAAGTAATATTCCCATCTCGTGATACTAGAGCAAAGGGGATATTAGAGTTGATACACAGTGATGTGTTTGGACTTGTTCCTATCCCATCCCTAGGTAAATCTATGTATTATGTTTCATTCATAGATGATTTCTCAAGGAACACATGGATTTATTTTCTTAGAAAGAAATCTGAGGTATTTGATAAATTTAAAGAATTTAAGGCTCTGGTAGAAAATCAAACAGAGAAGAAAATAAAGGTATTGAGAATAGATAATGGTGGATAATTCTATGGAAATGAATTCGGAGAATTCTGCAGAAACAAATTCGAAGAATTCTGTAAGAAGTGTGGTATATAAAGGCAGAATACTACTCCATACACTCCTCAGAAGAACGGAGTTGCTAAAAGGATGAACAGGATACTAATGGAAAAATCAAGGAGAATTTTCAGCGGTGTCGAGTTAGGACAAGAATTCTAGGTAGAGGCAGTGGGTACAGAATGTTACCTAGTCAATCGATCACCCTAATCAACGTTGGATGATAAAACTCCACACGAGGTATGGACTAGAAAGAAACCCTCTCTTGAACATCTTAGAGTGTTTGGTTCTAATGCTTATGTACATGTTCCAAAGGAAAATAGGAGTAAGTTGGATAATAAAGATGAAAAGTGTATCTTTGTTGGTTATAAAGATGGTGTGAAAGGTTATAAGCTTTGGAACCTAGAAACCAAGAAGACTATTTACAGTCGGGATGTTGTTTTTAGAGAGGTAAAAGATGTTTCCAAACAGGAATTCCTACCAAGGAAAGAAGAACTTGAGAAAATAGAGATTGATTTGGATGATGCAAAATATGAATCATCTGAAGAAGATGAAGCAGAAGAAGAAGAAGAACCTCATACCCCAGTATTGAGGAGATCAGTGAGAGAAAGAAGGCAACCAGAAAGGTATAGTCCACCTGATTTCCATTCCAATTTTGCTTTATCTATTATTGATGATGATCCCATAACTGTCAAGGAAGCAGTGAATTCAGAGGATAGTAAACTATGGAAGAAGTCCATGGTTGAAGAAATGGATGCCTTGGATAAGAATGAGGCATGGAATATAGTTTATTTGCCAGCTGGAAGAAAATATGTTGGTAGCAAATGGTTGTTTAAGAAGAATTTTAATGCAGAAGGTAAAGTGGAGAAATACAAATCTCAGTTAGTAGCAAAAGGTTATTCCCAGGTAGAGGGGATTGACTTTGGTGAGATTTTTTCTCCTATTGCTAAGTTAAATTCTATTATATTTATGTTATCTATTGATGCTTCTTTTGATCTTGAAGTGGAACAGATGGATGTGAAGACAACATTCCTACATGGGGATCTAGAAGAAGAAATATACATGAAGTAGCCAGAAGGCTTTGTAGTGAAGGGAAATAAAGAGTTTGTCTGTAAGCTAAAGAAGTCACTATATGGTTTGAAGCAATCACCTAGGATGTGGTACCAAAATTTTGACACATACATCCTTGGATTGGAATTTGTGAGAAGCAGGGTTGATCTCTGTGTATATTCCAAGCAGGTTGGTAATCACTTCATTTATGTAGTTTTGTATGTTGATGATATGTTGTTGGTAGGAAATAACATGGATGTTATCAAGGAGGTGAAATCACATTTATTCTCCAAATTTGACATGAAGGATCTCGGTGCTGCTAAATTCATTCTAGGAATGGAAATTAAAAGAGATCATGCAAACAAGAAACTCTGGTTGAATCAAAGAAAACATGTTGAGACAATATTGCGGAGGTTTAATATGCATGGAAGTAAACCAGTCAAGGTTCATATTCCTATAGGTGTAAATTTATTTGCAAATCAGTGTCCCAATACACAGGAAGAAGAAGAGGACATGTCCCATGTTCCATATGCTAGTGGAGTTGGCATTTTGATGTATGCAATGGTATGTACCAGACCAGACATTGCACATGCAGTGGGTGTTTCAAGTAGGTATATGTCAAAACCAGGGAAGGATCATTGGACAACAATAAAGAGTGTCTTCAGGTATTTGTGTGGCACTACCAATTATGGATTGTTCTACCAAGGAAGACCAGGATTGGACAGAGTGGTGGACATACATGGCTTTGTTCATGTTGACTAGGTTGGAGATCTGGATCATAGAAGATCTAAAAGTGGGTATGTGTTTCACCTATTTGGAGGAGAAATCAGTTGGATGAGCAAAAGATGGGCTGTAGTGGCACTCTCAACTACAGAAAGTGAATACATGGCAGCCACTCATGAAAGCAAGGAAGCAGTATGGTTACAGAGATTGTGTTCAGGTATTGGGTTGGTACAACAAGAAGTGAGATTAGATTGTGACAGTCAAAGTGCAATATTCCTGGAAAAGAACCCATCTTATCATTCAAAGACAAATCATATTGATGTTTAGTATCACTTTGTGAGAGACATGGTTGAGGAAAAGCAGGTGTTGCTAGAAAAGGTTGACACTTTGAAGAATGTTGTAGATTTATTGACAAAGTCTGTGAGCACAGAAAAGTTCTCCTAGTGTAGAGTAACAATGGGCATTGTTGCCCTGGATTGTTGACTATATAACCCTGTGGACCCCTAGATGCAAAGAAAACAACAAGTGGGAGAATGTTGGGTATATTTTATATTCTTTGCATGTGTGTGTGTCTGTGGATGCATCAGGTTCAATAACTACGTCTGACGATCCCTCTAGTAGTGTTCATTGTGTCATTTGCATCGGGTGCTTCCTAGGGGGGGCCTAGGGGGGCCAGGTATGCCCCCCCTTGGTTACGCGCAGCGTTCAGAACCGGGCAGTAGCCCAGGGCCAACAGGGTTCGGGGCAGCACCCCAAAATTTTGTTTTGGGTGGTTTTTTCTATTTTTAGCGGTTTTCTAAATTAATCCCGGATTAAGGGATTAGGGTTTTGGTATCTATGAAATACCTAAAAACATTGTATATATATTGTATGGTGAATGGTGAAATTTGATATAATGAATATAAGAAAGGTTTTCCCGGTTGAGGGTTTCTGGTATAAATCTTTGTGTACTATGTGAATGAGCCATTGATTAATTTATGTTTTGCTTAAGAATCTATATGCATTACTTTACTTTGCAGGTTTAAAAATTACATTCTGATGGACATTATTTGTATACCCTAATTAACTTTTCTTCATTGAAAGGTTCATAAATTGCGGAGAAAGACTTTGGTATACCGAGGGAATCTCGAATTGATAGACTCTCTACCCTACACATGACCTTGGACCCTTGTTTATTTATGACGACTCTTTCTTCATGTGAATATTATTCGGCGCACCAACCTATAAATTTGGGAAAGGGGAAAGCAATTTCGACAACATAAGGGACTATGGTGGCCTGGACTGCTTCAAGAAACAGTATGCACCTTCCTACATTATCGGAAAGGTTGCTTCTGAACACGAAGATGGGAGAAATGGTGATTTCAGTATCAAAAATGTCTGAATCTCGGTCAAATAGGGATCCTTCATTCGCCATAGGGTCTTTCTCTGTTACTAAGGTTATGATAGGATCCATGCTTGTGATGAAAAATATATGGAAACGAGTGGAAATGGCATGTAATTGGCGTACTGTTGAGCTACAGTGAACAAGGGTGGTTGCGTCAAGTTTCAAACGGTCCAGTTTTTCAAAATAATAATAAACTAAATAACAATTTCCATTTTATACTTTTCCAAATTTTGGGGGTGTGAGGAAGTGGTTTGGGGAAACCCACTTTTCACCCTGAAATGCACCTGGTGATGCCACATAGCCCCGAACAAAAACCATTGTTTAAATTTTGGCCCGCTTTCCAAAATTAACCTTCGCACAGTTTCTCCCCTCGAAATTATCTTCGACAGTCGATCTTGAGAGTTCACGATCCGTGCCCTATTGGGCCCCATCCACTTAGCGCTCCTGCCATATTTAGCCTCTCTTGCCAAATTTAGCCCCTTCCTTGGTTTATCAGGCTTCCAAAGCATCTCGCTAGGTCCTAAAATATTGATTTCACATCAAAACAATTAATGGTGACTAACACAGCTGAGCATGAGATGTATCCATCTCATAATGAGTTGTTGTCATCCTAGCATGAATTGTAGCCAACTCACAATGAGGTGTCAAAAGGCTATGATCATAATGTATAAATATGTATAGCGTGTCATGAGTTAGATTAGTGGTGAGATTAAGAGAGGTCAAACTGAGAGATGGATATAGATAAAGAGAAATAAGTTGTTCATAGGAAAGAACATTGTAAATAAACTACAGATGTGAGGAGAATTATATGTGATTCATCCATTGTAGCGCAGAGCGCAACCAAGAAACTTAAATATTAAAAATAATCCAATCTTTTGTGAACGTATCCTAGAGTGGGGTGAACCATGGTAACCCTGTGTAGAACTGTGATTTTAGATGTTAATTCATGTATGTAATGTGAGTTCATGTTTAAATTTAAAGTTGTTTGTATGTTTATATTTAATGCAGATGATTATATAGTAGTGCAGTTTAACCATGACTGTATGTTTAACCACTAAATAGCATAACTATGGATATATGTGCATATATAACTAAATAACGAGTTTAGGGTAGAAAGGGTTTAGTGCATGAGAGGATCCTATAGATATGACATTGTGGATTTCCAATCTTTCCCTCACTGTCATAGAATCTTGGTTCCTGCAGTTCCCATAAATATACCTCGGGTGATACTTCGCCTGCATGCAGGTGATGTTGAAAGGGATGGTGCCTGTAGGGTTTTGTTGGACTAAGTAACTTGAACCCAGGGTCTTGATCCTACATGTGCATGTGCCAACAATCTCCCACAACCCCAAATGCTTCCCCTCCATCCCATATTCCCAAATACAATTTCTAGTCACAATTTATGTTGTCTCAATCCCCACAATTTTGGTGTAAATGGAGGCCTAGGTCCCTCTAATGACAAAGGGCTTAAGGCCTTCCAAAGAGGTAGAAAATCATTCATGTCCATGACACAAAAGCAAGCTAACTCAAAAGTTCATTCATGTCAACAAAAATCTCTTCTTGGGGTCCTTAGAGCATGAGCCCTCAACAAACCTTGATCATGATTATATTATTGTTAAACTGTAAAGAGTTGGCCAATATCTCCAAGAAATTAGCTATAACAAGATTCACAACCCTTATATTATGACGCTTCAAGAAATGATGATGGACAGAGAAAGAGCCTCCAAAACTCTCCCCTTGGCACTCCTAGGTTAGTACTTTATAGGCTCTTATGCTCATGGTAGATCAAGATGACTTCTAGCTAGCTGGAATAAAACCTCCCTTTGGTTATAGAATTTGTTTGTACAAGATTTATTTTGGTCATAAATATTAAGATTGTTGAGGCTATAAGTTCAAGTTTGGACGAGTTAAGGAAAACGGGAGCGAATTTTGTGGCCATTAAACAAATAAGGATTTCACAATTTCATGCAAAGGAGAGAAAAAGGGCTAAATTCAGGCTATTGAGCGCTTAAATTCATCAAAGGAGCTTATCGAAACAAAGAAATAGGGTCTATAACACCTTATAATTCTATAATGCACTAGCTGAGAAATTTACCATGGGACCACATGCCGAGACCGAGTGCTAATGAATCTACAGGGCTCGAGCATCAGATGGCTACAAGCGAGCCATATCAACAACCTAAAAGCATGTCACGTCGTGTGAACATACATGAAAGTTAACGAGCCTAAGTGATGCGACAATGGTTTCAAATGGACACATGATGCTTAATGTATGTTGTCGTCTGACAAGGGAACAGAAGAGGAAACCATTGTTAGTGGGGCACGATAATGGTTTTGTGGTTTCGTAGAACCGCTCATGACTTTCAAGGCAAAGCACACCTGGTCACCAGCTCAACAACACATGGATTTGATATATCACTCCAACTCATCACTCCATTACAAACACACCAATGGGACAAGAATAGTGTGGCGTGCCAATAGGGAAGTCAACGTGACAAATCGATAATTGCTACCTAGATAATGGAGACCCCCCAAAGATACATAGAAACACCCCAATATGAGTGACACATAGCCTACTCCCTTGCCACATAGATGCCAACATGGACTAGTATGAGGCTGCCATATGTCTATGGGACCATGTTGATGTCAACATGACATCACTCAAAATTTTGCACCATCCCCAAAATTTCCAAAAGCTTGAGCCAAAGGGAAAATGACGCATGGCCTCAAATCATGTAAAAGGGGGTTTTTAACAAGTTGTGGATTACGTTATGAATCGGGTGCACCAAATAAGCTAAGGGATTAGATAACCCCATAACAAGACATGTGGCCGCCCTATAAAAAGACATGTGGTATCACGTATGGATGGCATTTCCAATCATCATGCTATCAGATGCAGTCGATGAGGGACAAGGGTCAATAAACACATGCATACACAAGCAAGTTTCAAGATCACTAAATACCAAAGGAGTGTGTAAAATAATTTCCCCCATTAACGAACTCCTTGAATATGTGTCAAGGAATTATAAGAGAAATCCCCAACAGAAGGAAAAACCAGTTTGTGAGCAGTTCAACTTCTAAAAGTGCATTTCTGTAATTCCAACTGTAATAGAAGATGACCCACCTGCACAATTTCTCCCCTTAGGAGAGACCAATCAACTATTGTGGCTACATATGTGTGGAGTATATTTTGTTGTTGCAAAGGAGGGAAAGGTTCCTCTCTATTTTCATTGGCTCAAACATAATAGTAGGATGTCCTATAGTCCATCCTAAGGCACAATTGTACTATCTTACCAACACCCGGTTGAAGCTTGAGGAAAAAGACTTAGAAGGGGTGGCTAATAATGCTCTATATCATTGAGTGGTGGTAGTTGAAAGGAAATGACTAGTCATTCTTCCATCCATCTAAGGACCTCAAATGTTCAAAGGTTGAACATGTCCAGTGCAGAAGTCATACTCACTTAGAAGAATCCATAAAGAAGCTCAATTGGGTAAAATAATTTCTCCTCATAATGCCTCAGTAGGTTTTCACTTTGGTGATAAAAATGTTTTTTACCTAGTAAAAATCATGCATAAAACTAGAGGCAATATCAAGAAATGGAAATTTGTATCAAAATCAAGAAGCAGTATTGGATCAAGTGAATGGTTTTGTCATAATTAAGGCACCTATAAAAAAGGGATAAGGCACTCATTTTTAGGGTTGACACTTTGGGGAATTAAAGAGTGTCTTATACTCAAAAAATTTTGATCAAAAGACCTCAAGCACAAACATATAGTGAAGGAAATAAGCCTCAAGAGATTCCTTCCCTATGTTATGTTTCATTATATAACTATTCTTCTTTTGTGTCTGTCTTCTTGTAAATCCACATCTCCCATTTTGGATTCTTGTATCATATCTGATTAATAAAATCTCAAGCAATAGTTTAAGCACCATATTCAATGTGACTTTATGATGTTGTTTCATGACATAGAAGTGATTTCCTCTTAACAAATGACCATTTCTTTTCATTTCCTTATGCATTTAAATGACGTGCATAGGGTGTTGATTTTTCTAATTCTCATATCTTGATACTTATTTCTTTATGATTTCAAAAAACAAGATTCACTTTCATACCACGGTTATCATAGAATAATTATACACTGAAAATCTCATCTATAACAATGAAATGGAAATAACAAGATCCACAAATATTAACCATGCATAGTAGACACAAGAACAAAAGAGTTTATCCTGGGAAACCCAATCTTGGTAAAAAACCCAAAAACTTTTCTTATAGAATATTTTAGTCCAATATATTACTAGTACATCACCATCATGGGATCAAAATACCATACGGAGAAGATCCTCCCCAAGCCTAGTGTATCCAAGAGCTATTGTCTCACTAGAATAACCAAGATACAATCAAGAGAGAGCTTCTCCAAGTCTAGCACCTCTCCAAGTGTGGTGAATTCAACAATATAACCAAAACTCCAAGATATAGTGAAATCACCATAACTATAGCTCACAAGTGCCTAGTGCACACTGCAGATGGATAGTTGTGTATGTTTATCCAAATGAAATGATCCAACCTGTATTTATATTGATCCAGGCATCTGTCTTTTTCTATGGGGTTGACGTCTCATTATGGGTCTTAAATTTTACTTTGTTATTTTTTGTCTTTTACTGGTGGGGTCGAGTTCTCTTCCTGGGGATTCTTTAATGGTCAGATGGGTCTTTGTGTACTTCCTTGTGGAGAATGACTGCCCGAAGTTGCAAAAATTCAACACTCCCTCTCAACGAGGGAGACATTCTCTATACTTGGATTTCTTCTATCATAGAAAGGTTTTCCTTGATCCTAGTTGATGTAGTCTTCTTTGGCACACACCCAATTGATATATACTTCTCCCACATAGCACCTAGTTGATGTATTATTCTCTCACATTGCACCTAGGGTCTCCAATGGTCCTTGTCAAGTCACATGATCAAGGATAGATACCACATCTAGGCCATTCTCCTTAGCCAAGTCACATGGCCATCAAAGGAGAATGCCCGATGCTAATACATGGAGAACATCAACACCCTGGGTCACTATCCTTAGCCAAGTCACATGGCCATCAGAGGAGAGTGTCTGCTTGATGTTAATACATGGAGAACATCAACACCCTAGACTAGTCTCCTTAACCAAGTAACATGGACATCATAGGAGAATATTTGTTTGATGCATATGTACCTCGAGTCTTCATCAGTCTTTGTCAAGTCACATGATCAAGGATAAATTCTATGATTGAGCCATTATTCTTAGCCAAGTCACATGGCCATCTAAGAATAATGTACCATTCTCCTTAGCCAAGTCACATGTCTCTCTTAGGAGAATGTATACCACTCTCCTTAGCCAAGTCACATGGCCATATGAGGATAGTGTCAGCCTGATACGACCATCTAGAGAAGCATCAACACCTCGAGCATTTGTCCATCTTAAGTCACATGAGAAAGGAAAAATATTAGGCCTGGGCCATTCTCCTTATCCAAGTCACATGGCCATCTAAGGAGAATGTATGTCCAATGTTTCCCAAAGCATCAACACTCCCTCTCAGCAAGGAATACATTATGCATCATGCCAAGCTCATCTATGGATATTGGAGCTTCACTGCTCCCTTTTGTATCATGTCTTGGTTGATCTGCAATCTACTCATATGTGAATATGTACTAGAGCTTCACTACTCCCTTTTACACCATATCTAGGATGAAGTCATGTAAGAAGATTATCAAGCCACATTTCTTCATGACTTGCAACACTGGTTGTGATATGCTTTGTCTATGTTGTATTGAGTGCTACAAATATCTACTTTCATAAAATTGTAACTGATCCCAAGCTGAAGAAACAACCCAGTGTACTCAATCTTTCTACTGCACTCCCTACCTAGTCAGAATCTGTATATCCCTTCACTTCACCATCTGAGACATATCGAAGTCCATATCCAATTGTACCATGTAGGTATCTTAACACATGTTGTTTCAACCTTATGGTAGTGTCTCAACTCTACCATAAATTGGCTCAAGGTTCTTACTGCAAGGAAAATTTCTGACCTAGTGTTAACCAGGTACATCAAGGATCCAATTCATGAACTGTACATCATGGGATCCACCAAATATGAATATGAAGTAGAATCACTCAACTTCTTCAAATTTATCTCTATGGGTGTAGCCATGGACTTGCAGTCCATCATATCAAACCTCATCAATATCCCCTGGCTGAGGAATAAATCATTTTATCTTTGTATCACCTCTAATCCCAAGAAATAGTACATGCGACAAGATCCTCCACCTTGCACTCTTGAGTTCAAATCCCTGTTTCACTTGAAAATGAGCCACTTTGCTTCAAATCATGAGCACCAAGATCAACGGATCACCATCAACAACCTTGTGGTGAAGGTTGAAATCTGCATCATTTTTGGTTAAAACCAAGCTCACCAAGTATCTGTAGATCCTGGACTACCATGCTCCCACTAAAATATGACTCCCTTTGAGTCTGTACGATCCCTGGAGCCATTTTCTCTCTTTGCATATGCTAACATTCTTTAAAGTCTGATCTCATATGAATTGTCCTAGGAGTTTTCTCCTCCCTACTAGATCCTAATTGATGACTCCCTCTGAACTCAAGCTCCCTCTGAGTTGGTGCTTGGTGTGGCCATCTGCCTCACCACTGTTGGAGCCACCTGCTCCTTCTCATAACTAGAATTTTTGGAATCAATAATGTGACTGATTTGTGTCATATAAATCGAGAACCTAAGAGGTCATTTTCTCTCCCTGAAAGTCTCACTGAGAGTTGCATGCATCTCTGCATCCTACAAAGAATCACAACATTAGGTTGGCCTCTTCTTGGTCACTGCAACATCTCTATGTAGATCCATTGGCTCGGCTAGCTCTACTGACTCCTCCTGACAGTTTGAAGGATGGAAAACTGGACTGTACAATCATCCTTTGGAGCCTTTTTCTCCTCACTATCAATCTCCATATGAGACACTTTGTATCCCACAAAAGTATCCTTCTTCCAAAAGATTCTAACTTCGTCCTTTCGTCTTCGGTACATGGATGTATATTGTCATGTACATGACTATGTATGGAAAGTCTTCTCCATGTCTCAAACTAGAGACCATATAATATGTTTCATCCTACAACTATCACTATAGTTCCCTCTCAGAGTTGTCACATGTGACTTTCCTAGAACAAGAGAAATAACAAGGGAAAATAGTATACAAGAACAACATTCTTCTAATTATTTCTTCATGGTAACCTACCCGAAACAAGAACAAGAGTAAGAACAAGAACACCACTTATCCATTGTTGTGACCAATCATTCCTTCATCGTAACCTTCCTAGAAAAAAACAAGAACATCTCCATGGTAACTTCCATGGAATTTACAGAGTAACCTTCCTAGGACAAAGACAACAACCAAGAAGATCTCCTAGAAGAGATCAATTTCATCTTGTAAATAAATTCATCATTAGTACTAAAGAATGAGAATTTACATAATGATCATTGTACCAACAATACACAAATGTTACTAAACATTTGATCACAAAGGTACTCAACAGTAATAAAACTCTAAAGACTATTGTCCCAATTACAACATTTACTTGAGATGAAACAATATGAAATATCAAACTTGATATGCAAACTTGGAGTCTTACTACTATCGTTCCATTTGATTTCGAGTTGTCATATATTGTAGGATACATCACCATCGTTGCCTCCAACTCTTGAGCTTCCTCTAAGTGCACTATATCTAAGATCCCTTTGGATCTATTGTTACTACTTCAATGAATGTCCTTTTGCCAAGTGTACATCTCCTCCAAAAATCATTGTCATATAAATTATATACAAGTGCATACCTCTAAAATTTGTAGCACCATCCAACTTGTCTTCTAATCTGAGACAGTACATCATCTCAACAATAAGAAGTCATAAATCTAAATAAGAAGGTTCAATGTCAGGAAAAATGTCAATAGCCTTAAAAACCCTAAAATTTCAATTTTGATGGATTGTCAGTCTAAGAAGTGTAGTAGGTGTGCTAGGGCAAGGTGATCTAGTCTATGCTAAAATTCATCCCAACTTAGCCCAATGATTTTCTCAAGGATCTTTACAAAATGTTGTTGCAACTGTCGTAGTGGTTTTTTTTTAGGGTGAAATTTCAAATTTCACCAAATTGTAGTCTAAGAGGTGGAGGGAATGCACAAGAGCAAGAAGAGTTGATTTGTTGTAGAGTTATATCTAACGACTTCTCAATAAGTGCTCAACGATCTTGAAAATTTTAAGTCTTAACAAAATACTGTGCAGTGGAAATATTTCAACAAAGATCTGATACCATGTTGATTTTTTTTATTCTCAAATCTTGATAGTTATTTCCTTGTGATTTCAAAAAACAAGATTCACTTTCATACCACAGTTATCATAAAATAACTATACACTGAAAATATCAACTATAACAAGATCTATAAATATTAACCATGCATAGTAGACACAAGAACACAATAGTTTATCCTAGGAAATCCAACCTTGGGAGAAAACCCAACAACCTTTCTTATAGAAGGATTCATTCCAAGATATTACTAGTACATCACCATCACCAGATAAAAATACCATACAGAGAAGATCCTCCCCAAGCCTAGCATCTCCAAGAGCTAGTGTCTCACTAGAATGGCCAAGATACAATCAAGAGAGATATTCTCCAAGTCTAGAACCACCCCAAGTGTGTCACACTCACCAAGATAGTAAAAACTCCAAGATATAGAGAAATTACCACAACTATAGCTAACAATTGCATAGTGCGCATTGCAGAAGGATAGTTGTGTCTGTCTGTCCAAATGAAATGATCCATCTTGTATTTATACTAATCCATGTGCCTATGTTTTTTTGTGGGGTCGACTTATCATTATGGGTCTTCAATTTTAATTAATTATTTTATGTCTTTTACTGGTGGGTCCGACTTCTCTTCCTGGGTCTTCAATTTCTTCTCGGGTCTTCTTTAATGGTCAAATGAGTCTTCTTGTAATTCCTTGTGGAGAATGACTTCCCGAAGTTGAAAAAATTCAATAGAGGGTACCTCTATGGATTTAAATGTGTATGGATTAACATTTATGAAGAACATTTTCATAGATCTATATGCATTTGTTAGAAATGTTGAATTCTTAATTGTTCAACACATTGGTCTCCTTTCCATAAATTATAAGATTTATTCTCACTAGTGCCTTGTATGTTTAATTGTCTTTCTTCAAATTCACCCACTCACTCACCCTGAAATATGAAATGTCTAAAACACTCATGAAAATGTGCCTCTTGAGGTTGAGAGCTTGAATCATCTAAGTTGATATTGTTTGAGGGCTAAGAGAGAGAGAGAGAGATCCAAGAAAAGTTTGCATAGTATTTCTTTATTGTACATATGGCTTTAAGAATCATTTTGAGTTGTATGCCTTGAGGTGCCTCAACATTATTCCAATAAAATATTGGAACATCTCGAGGAACAACATATGAAATGGCATCGTTGGCGGGGACAAAATTTGAAGATATTTTTCCCTGGGATACGACATTGTGAGTTTTGATCCTTAATGGTGAACAAGCCTCAGCTACCTGGATAATATTTAACCTAATGACTCCACAAAAGGAAACCTAGAATACACCAGAAAATATACCAAAAGTAATCCTTATCATGCTCATATTCCAGTATACTCAATTCCAGAGAATCTCATGACCCAGAGAAATATTAGAGAACATCAGATATCTTCTTCCTCGGTTAACCCTCATCTAGAAATATATCCTTATGTTGTTCATAAAATTAATGAATCTATAGACCTGATTGATACTCCTAGATTCACACTCTACTTTGAATCTCCCTCAAATAAATTTGATATATGTGTAGAATTCTCCCTTATAATTCCCTCAAGAAGGAAGTTCTTTCCTCAGACATGTTGTGCCATGAACTACAACCCTCCATTTTCCTGTAATCTATTTGCAAAATCCTTCCAAGAAAATGGAGCCCCTTGTATTTTACGACTTTGAAAACTCTTCAAATTGTATATTCTTCATGGATTCTCCCCCTTTCTCTAAATATGCTCCTCAAGCTTCACTTCTCAACCAAGTTTGTATCCTTCAAATTAGAGCACTTGAAAATTTTCAAGTTAAGTCTTTTGATTTTCAGACAAGTTAATGTCAAATCCTTTGATGTATTGGAGGAGTTCCTCCCTTTTCCTCCGATGAGCATCGATGCTCTTTGTGATAAGTCCTTCGATATGCATCGGCTGAATTTATATGAAGTCCTTTGATGCATATCATAGAAATTCACAACAACTTTACCAGTTTATTTTGGGCATCACATCATGCTTTTAATGCACCCCAATGTTATAAAATGAACTCCCCCCACATGCCTTCATCATTTTTACACCGAGAGAAAAAACACAAAGGCCGAAGTGTTTTCCATTGAGTTTCCTAAGGAACGAGCGAACCGGTCCACTACTTTCCATGTGTCATCAAATATCCAGGTAATCCCTAATTTGACTTCTTGTTTCACCGATAGACTATTCCAGGGTTAGGGTTTTAGCAGTTCCTTTGGTTTAAAGTTTACACTCTGCCTTGTGGTTTTGATCTACTTGCACCATGACCTACCCTCTTTCTAGACATATTTTCCCTTCTATGTCCCTGCCCTCTCGATACTCATATGTTGTCGAGTAGTCGACATCCCATGATCCACTATATGGCATGAAGCCTAGCCATTTCCTTAACATAGATATCACTTATCCCAACCTCGGATAGGGGATAACTTGTGAACCTTTCCCACCTTAACTCTTTTCAAGAGCCCTCCTAAGAAGAAAGGATCTAACCTCTCACACCCATTCCTATTTGACCATGCATTTCATGTTAAAACTATGTTCCCCTTGCACCGAGACTAAGTGAAAAAAATGATACAATTTTCATTACGTTCGATGACTATTCTACGAACATATCCTCTCCTATCGGGATACTTCCCATGAACTAGTATGATAGCCATCGACGAAGTTTATATAAACTCTCTCAAATCAAGATTTGTCTAGTCGGAGTACTTCATGCCAATCCCATTGTTGTACTTAAGGTTCCATCGATGACCATCCCATTAAATTCCTCGATGATAATCAAAAGAATTTATATTAACTTTCATGATGGTAATCAGATCCTTTATGTTGGCACGGGGGAAGACCTAGGGTTCAACACTTTGACAACGCACCAACAAAACCCTAACTACCGTCCCTTTTGGAAACACCTGCAAGGTAGGCGAAGTCTCACCCAAGGTAGAGGCGGGGGGGGTTATAGGACTCAGGTGTCTGTAACCAAGATGGGACGTGGAGTTATGATTACAACACTTCGCAGTGTACTTAGGAACAACATTCATTAATATATTAGCCTTATTCACATCGCAGATCAAACCCTAAGTATAGTTCGACGCAGTAACACTAAAGATCACACACTCTAACCATTTAGCACATATCACTGAATCAGATCTAGCATTCATCAATAAGGCACTAATCATCCATAGATCTATCTAACATTCATAACATTCAATGCACTAATAATATTCAAGCATAAACATCATAGCACAAAGAAACTCATCAACACAAGATTTACGTGGTTCACCCCAATGTGGGGCTACGTCCACCAACTTCTTCTTCTTCTATTATTCTACTTCAATCTCTTACATTCATCTACTCATGTGAACTAAGACACAGAGCCAAGCTTCACACTGGATAGGTGATTTGCGCACTAAGCACCAGATCCACCTTCCCTAAATCAGATCAAGGCACAGAGCCAACTCGCACAAAGCATTACATACACATCACTTGTCTCTTGCACTTAGCCCATCACTACATTGCTTGCACTAAGCACACTTCTGTACCTCTACATTATATTCCTTCCTATATATACTTTTGCATCCATTACAAAAAGGCCTAAACATGGGTAAACCCATGGGCCGACATCCCAAAACCCTAATGAACCCCTTGTTGGGTCCACAAAATAAGTGAGATCTCGTGATTTCATCTCTGCCTGGGTGCTTCATCTTCGACCAGCCTGTCGAAGTCCAAAAGTGGTCAAACCCGACCAATGTTTCCTCAAAACTTGGTCGAGGGCCAAAAATCCCCCAACACTCACTTGTGAATCATCCTGAGTCACTCAAATCTGGGAAACACTGCTTCGAAGGCCTCAATATTGTCTCAACCTGCCTCGACCTGTTGCTTCGCCTAAGCCTCCTGCTTAGTGAGTTCCTGGAGTAATTTTTCGGTGACAGTCCCTTCCAAGCGTTGTTCCACTGTCACAACCACTTGGTCCAACTACGATCCTTGTCCTTCGATCTCTTCAAACACTATGCAAGCTTCGACTTGCACTAGTTGTAGCCTATGTGTGACCTCCATGAATCTGCTCTAGATGGAAGTAATATGTTGTTGAGCTATGCATTTTTCTTGTGATCTCTTCATTCTCTCAACTGGAGTGAGTGACTTCATCTGTGCTTGAACTGTCAGTGCCTACTATTGTGCCTCCTATAGCTACGCTTCCAACTTCCTCAACTCCGGATCGTTCGTGAGGCATTCGTAATTTTGTGCACTTTTGTTTCTTAACTTCTTTCATTCTGAGGCAAGGGCCCTGATCCTTCGTACTATGCTCTTACCAGATTCTTCCCTATGGTTGTGCACTTCCTGTGGACTTATTTATACTACTTGATCTCCAACTCCATTACCCTTTCTTGAAGCTGCTAAATGGCCTCAACGAGATTCATCACTTGAACCTCGACTGCCTCATGTTCTGCCTGTGCCAAGCCTAGCACAAAGAGAAGTGCTTTGCTTACCACTTCTTTGACTGCAGTCTGCTCTGCGAGAAGCTAGTCCTTTTCCCTTTGTATATTTTCCTTGTCTTCCTTGAGAATCACTCGGAACTCATCTTTCTCATTTTCATAAGTGGTCATACAGTACGGCGCAACTCGTGTTTTCTCTAGATCTCTTCTTTCTCTTTCTTCACAACTTTTGTAGCCTGTTCCTTTTCTTCTTGAAATTTCTGGAGATGAGCCTCTGTTGCATCTTCTAGTCATCGAAGTTGGGTTGGCTCATCCCCCAACACTGCAGTTTCTGATGATGAAGGCGTAGTAGGCACTGCGTGACTCACTTGAAAGGATCGCTTTATTTCCTTCAGTTCCTTCTCAACTCTTGCATACATCTCTTCTTGCTTCATGCCATATCTCTAAAATAGGTCCTCGGATGCATCCTCCATTGCTCCGTAGACTAGACCTATGTCATCCTCCATGAGTGTGGCCTCCATATAGGACTTACTAGTGTAGGTTTTCTTTATGGCCGAGGGTTTTTGTGGATAAACCTTCCTCTTCTTTCATGCTTCTGTCTCGATAGGGGGATCCTTCGGTAGTGTATCTTCACCTTCTCCTTTTTTTTCTCCTTATTCCCCTCCTCCTTCTTGATTTACTTCTTCTCCTCCTCCTCATGCAGGCGAGCCAGGTCCACTTTCTTCTGAGACGTTGTCTTCCTCATCAGTCTGTACATCCTGGAATTCCTCCTTTTTCTTCTTCTTCTTCGCACTTGTCTATCCAACGTGCTCGACCCGAGTGACCAAGGGGCTTCTTATGATATCAAGGGAAAAGAGTTCTACATCATCAACCGATACGAGAAACTCTATTGGACACTCCTTCGTGATCTCCTCCATGTCTTCGTTGGTCATCTTTTAAAAGGACTGCAATTCCTCCTTGCCCTCATCCTTGCATGCAGTGATATATATAAAGTGTCGATCTGCGTAGAAATTAGCTAATGGTTTGTACTGGTGCAAGGTTTGCGGTGCCATGCGAGGTAACGATTCTATGGCAACCTTTAGTTTTTTATAGTAGGCGTGGAACACTACGTTCGACTGCCACTGTTTGGAAATATCATTCGTGTACGATAAGGTGGAGAACCTCGCGGCCAACGGTTCTGATGGTTCAATCTCTAGGAAGGTTGCTCCTTCTGGCATTTTCCAAGCAACAAATGCGATCAACACTCACAACCAGCTAAAATGGAACGCATACCCTTGATCCTGTGCTTTACGGCAGTATTTCTCGAGCTCGTTGACAAGGTAGCTCGCCCAATTCATTTTCATCCCCTCCACACATTTCCCTGCGAGGTCCACCACGAACCCGGTGACCTGCATGGGGTGGTTCTTTCTGACGAGCTTGCTAGCTATGAGTTAGCA
Source organism: Picea engelmannii (assembly GCA_009831015.1). Classification (NCBI taxonomy): domain Eukaryota; kingdom Viridiplantae; phylum Streptophyta; class Pinopsida; order Pinales; family Pinaceae; genus Picea; species Picea engelmannii. The sequence continues at coordinate 86,327 of ML830576.1, read as the reverse complement.
AGATAGGTGCACTACACAATCTTTGATAGAAGCTACCTTGTATCTCGCTTACCCTTCTCAACTTTGTCGTAGGCCTCCTTAATGCATTGTGCCAGGGAGCGGTCTGAAGCCTTCCCTAGATAGAAATACTGAGGGTTAGGTCCCTGCATGCTCAGTCCTATGATCAAGTGGATCAGCACCAGATCCATAGTAATGTGCCTGTCAAGCCACATGTATCCTCCATGATAGCAGGACAAGAGGATTTTAATGCAATCGTTAACCTCCTGATGTCAGCCAAAATGAGGTATCTTCATGATGTTCAATATTGTGGACTGCGTGAGCTCCTTCATCCAAGGTCGGGAGACTATGTGAGGCTTCTTCCCAGTCGTCTTCATCAAATATATATGCAGTGAGAGAATCATGTAGTTCTTCCTATCTCTGAGGTTGAAATCATTGTTCTTTAAGGATGAGATCTGGACCAACTGGCTTCCAACCACACGTATCCCCTTCGGGATGTACGCAGTGATAAATGTGTACTTGAATTCCCATGGAATGCTATCGCGGTTGACCGCGCCAGCCAAGGTTGAGATATAATGAAGCAATACCAATGGGATCTACTTCGCATTAGCCAAATCACCACGGTGCTTGCTTCGCTTCTAAGTAGCGGGATTGGCACGACCCAAACATCGTCTAGTTGAGGGGGAAGCCTGCAATCCCCTGGTTCATGATGTCTGTATTCCTTCAGACATGGATTTATCATCTATAAACCTCTTCAGAACTTCTTTGACGGACTTCTCTAGCTCAGTGCGCTCGGCTGGCATTCTCACTGTTAAAAAATAAGTCGAGGTAGGTGAACGGATAGCGGGGTAAACAATGGATGGCAATGTATGGTTCTGAAATCTCAACTCGACATAGAATCAGTTCTTAGATAATCATGGGTAGAAAAAAGGTGGTCCTCGCACAGCGTTGTACTGGATAAATAAGTGAACATCATAATGAATTCTTCCAATGGACATGAATGCTTCCATCAATGTGAATTTGTTTGTTATGGCACAGTCTCAACATCCCAAACATGGCCTATTTTCCCATAAATGTGTTTCCTAGCCATTTGAAGCGTCATTCTAATGGTTGGGGCACCTCCAACGGTCATATAGCTTCGTTGGGAAAAGTCCCATCTTGCGTGGTTCTATTGTTCCGGCGAGGTTCAGAGCCGGCAAGCCTGCCTGCTGCGAATTCTTCTCTATAACTTCTTGTAGATTTTTTAACTTGGCTTTCTTCTTACTGAGCCTCATTGCCTTCTTTCTTGTGATCTGAGTCTCTCTAACTGTTTCTGGATTTCTCTTCCCATTCTTATTCTTATTTTCTCCTATCATAGTGACTTCGCGCAATTGATGCACTCTCAAAGGGTTCTAAGTTAATATCCCTTCCCTTACGGATTCCTGGGTGGATATACTTTATTCTTGCATGGATAGGTCCTTCAAACCTTCTTGTTCTCTGACAGTTAATTCTCTTGCCTTCTGTTGCTTCGAATTATCCTCTCATTCTTCTAACAATCGGTCTACTTTTCTAGCTATAAAGGTCCTTAGTTCTTGCTTTTTCTTTTCTCTAGCTTCTTCCTCTAATTTCCTTCTGATCTGATCCTTCTCGATCCAAGACTTTCCTAACAAAAGTGGGAAAGGGGCATTGTTCTCAACAAACCTAATAACTTCAAATTCTTCTTATGTCGATGTTCCATGGATGATAACAGGTACATTAGTAACTCTTCCACACAGGGTTATCATCTTTCATTTAAATAAACCTATTCTTCCCAATGAAGGTACCACAGTAGACTTTCCCAAAATTTCCCAAGTGCTTTCTGGCATAATATTCACTTGTGTTTCCTCATCCAAGGTACAGTCTATATCAAAGTCTCCTATTCTTGTATCTATGCATTGTTTTACTTTCATGATCTCTAGTAAACTGATATGTGTGTGATCATTCATTGCTTCTTTTAATTGTACTAATGTAGTCTGGACTTTCCCTGTTTCTTTCTCTTTCTAATCTTCTAACATGCTCTTGTTCTCTTGACTCATGTTCATTTGTTCAACTTTAGTAATCATCCTTGGACAATCTTCAACTTTACGACCAATAATTTTACAACAAAGACAAATAGGGCCTACACCCAGGCATTCCTTAGCAAGATGTCTTGGTCTTCTGCAGTTATAACATAGTGTCAATCCTCTCTTTCTCTTATAATTTCCCCAACTCTTATTGTACTACGCACTAGGATCACAGTGTTGGACCTACAATATCCAAAAATTCTTTCTAGGTTCTTGCATCCACTTATTAGTCCAAAAATTCATTCTATGCATAGGAATAACATATCTTTCTCTAATTCTATGAAATTTATTCAGATCCACTCTTTCTTCTAACTGTACCCTAGCTTTCAAACTAGGACAAAATCTATTAAACATACCTAGATTCATGTTTTCGAAACAAAAAATTTCACTTATCATACTCTATCAAAGCACAAAAATTTACCTTTTTCAAGATCTTACCTCTTTTTCTTCAGATTGGGTTTCTTTCTTAGGACAGAGCTTCAAAAGTCAAGTAGAGTATTGTGCACTACAACAGTAGATCTACCCATAGATATTCTCTTTTATTTCACTTCAGTTCCCAGCAATCATAGTTTCAGGTCTCGGCATCGGAACCATTTTTTGGCATAGGGGCAAACCCAAGGTTCAACACTTCGACAGTGCACCAACAAAACCCTAACTATTAGCCCTTTCGGCAACACCTGCGAGGCAAGTGAAGTCTCACCCAAGGTAGAGGCGAGGGGGGTTACAAGACTCAATTGTCTATAACTAAGTTGGGACACGGATCTATGATTACAACACTTCGCAGTGTACTTAGGAACAACATTCATTAATATATTAGCCTTATTCACATCGCAGATCAAACCCTAAGTATAGTTCGGCACAGTAACACTAAATATCACACACTCTAACCATTTAGCACATAGCACTGAATCAGATCTAG
>ML830576.1:56006-72999 GCA_009831015.1 Picea engelmannii | reverse complement strand
CCATAAAAAAAAATTCAAAAAAATCAACGTGAGCATATAGGGTAGGATTTCATCCCCACGGTTGCATCTCGTTGCCTTTTGTTCTTACGATATAGGATCGATCCCATCCGGTTGTGACACGGAACCATCATTTCTGCTCTAGAAGTGTCGCAACTTGGTGGTAGAGCTTACCAAAACATGGATGCCCTAGGTAGGTCCTGGTTGCATTATGGTGTCCATGCCGTTTCTGACAACATAGTAGGCTCGGGAGTCTGTATAGTCTTTCCTAGATATGAATTTGAGCCTCATTTGCATGGGTCTTTTTCACTCTTTGTCTTACCCTCCGGACTCCCAAACCATAACGGGTCTCCTTTTAAGCCCTTTTCAGACCCTTTAAACATGAAAAGATTGCCGTGCGATCTTGTGTTCCTTCACGCTCGTTAAACTGAAATTTGAAGTCACGTCTGTCCGGCGGTAGTTTACCCCTTTTTCGGTCCAGACGGTCAACTGTACGAACAAAGGAATGCTCTATCGAATTTCGATTCTTTAGAAGAGTATCCTCAGGTATAATTTTATTCCTTTTTCGGGCCTGAGGGACTAAATTTACGAAAAAGAAACCCCCCCGGAGTCCATAGTTAAGCTCTTTTCAAACTCCCTAAATTTGAAAAGATTGTCGAGCGACCTTATTCTTTCACACTCGTTAAAATGGTCCAGAAGAATATTCCTAACGGAGTCCATAGTTAAGCTTTTTTCAGACTCCTTAAAATTGAAAAAATAGCCGAGTGAATCTTGTCCTTGTCACACTCGTTAAAATGGTTTTTGAATTGACGTCTAGTCAGTGCTAGTTTACCACTTTTTTGAACCGACTAGACTATTGATGAAGAAGGTACCCCAATGGAGTTTCCTTTTATGCTTTTTCAGACTCTCTAAACATGAAAAATCACCGATATTCCCTTCTCTGGGCTCGTTAAACTTACATCAAAGGACGTTACCATTGTGTGTTCTATCAACCGCACTTGCATCCTTTACCCATCAGCTTAGTAATAGTTTTTTTTTGCGTCTTAACACCTTTGGCCACTGGAGGATTTTTTCCCGAGTATCATTTCCTAGAACATTAGTCTTGTCCCTGTGCCTTGAGCTTGTATGTTTGTTGTGCTCGTTCCTCCACTGTAACGTAATATTCCTTTATTCTTTTCAAAATACTCAAAAAGAACAAAAAAAAATCAAATATACCCCAAAAAGAGGATGGGAAAAGTATTTTCTTTATTGGCAGCATTATGAGTCGCCCTTGGATAAAGCACATCTGTCCATTTGATTCATCAGACTTTGGGATGTAGTACGACCTTAGGAAGATTTGCTCGCTATATTGAGTTGTGTCCTCCACCGTTTGGTTACTCTTCCAAACATATGGAGAGTTTGCGTTGCCTCCTGCTTCGTAAACTTATGATTAACAAATATGTTGACTGAGCCTTATCACTTGTCGTGCTATTGTCCAAGGGAAGTTTGTTACTTAGCCTGAGTCGGCCACTCTGCAATATGTCTCTTGTTCGCATACCTGGCCATCCCGAACGTCCACTCAAGTCTTTATTCGAAATCACTGAAGCCTTCAGTCCGATCATCAAGATTATCAAGTCCACAACCGACGAGCCGTCGAAGACCTCTGGGTAATGCAGTCATACACTCATATTACACTCCTAGCGGAGTTTAGAAGATTTTGAAGTTGTTGCTCGAGCTCTGAAGTACAGCCATCAGGCTGAATCAGCTTCTGAGAGATGGATACTTTCTATGTATATCTTTCTGATTTCGAGATGTATCTCCGCTGTGTATTGTTCGCGGCTACTTTTTATTTGACATGGATCTACAGTGTATTTGATTGGTAGCCATGGTTCTGATTTATCCCGAGCATGGGTATGCCCACCTCGGTGAGACATTTGATATTTTTCGCAGACGACACCTCCTGATTCCTGATTCCTGGGCTCACTCATTCAGCATATCAGTACAGATTGGTAAAGAATTGGTAATGTATTTCGGCCATCAGATGCTCTTCTGACCTCACACATTAGGGGGCATCTTTTATAACCCTAAATTGCACTATCCCTGCTTACCTGGCATCAGGCCAACTCATTTCCCTTCATTGCCAAAGCCATGCTGAACAGACTCTTCAAAAACCTCCTAAATCATGTAACCCGCACCCTAACCTATCACTGGGTGTGTTGGAACGCTGGCAGGCCTTATACTGCACGTGTTTGAATGCTAGCTGGCCCACTACAGCCAGCGTTTACCTAACAAAGCAAAAAATCAGGAAAGTTGTCGACGGAACGAGAAGATTTTTGACAGTTAACTGGAATTCCCAGCCATGCATGGCCGAGAGTTCGCCTAAAACCCTAGCTCCTTCTAGCCTATAAAAGAAGGGGTAGGGGTACTATTCAAAGGAGGAAAATCATAGCAAAGAAACTCTGCCAAATTTCCGAATCCGTTTTGTCCCAACCCTTTAGCCTTTCCTCAATCTTTAGGAGAATTCAAGCAAAGCAGTTGGAGGACAAAGAAGAGGAGGAGCCCAGGATCAGGATCGAGGAACGGTGGCCGGTATCTATAATCATTGTAAGTTGATTCGTATTGAGATTAATAAAAAGATACTTTTCCCGTCCCAAATACATGAGTCTTATATGTCTTTATTTGATTTGTGTTTAATCTCTAACCCTCTAGTAGATCAATAGCATTCATGCATAGTTTTGTCTTGATTGCAGGAAATATTTTTGGAAGGAGCAGCAGCAGCAAGGGGATAAAATCTCAACGGAGGATCTACACCGACCGTCGATAAAAAGGTTAGTCGGTCCCTCCCATGTTTGCATGAGAAAAAGGGTTCTAGGTTTAGGGTAGAAGATTAAAAGTTGATTCTTAAGGGTCATGATCTGCATGCAAGTTTAAGCCCTAGATTGTTAGTCCGTAGGGTAGAATAACCCCACAACACCTGCCCCTCCCACTGGTAAGACTTCTGAGGTAAATGCAGTCCAATCTACCCAAGCCGGTAAAAAAAAATCTAAAAAGGGAAGAGGTAAGAATAAGGAAGACAAAAATACTTCTCAAGCAGAGCAAACCAAAACTACACCTGTTGACGATCGAGCTAAGCGCAAACCTCGATACCCTTATCTTATCTGTGGTGATGATCACTACATGAAGGATTGTCCATGACACGTCGAGGTCACTAAGCTCCTACAAGGGGCTCCAAAACCATCTGCTCCAGTCATTTTGTCCCAACCCTTCCTATCTCAACAACAGGTTCAGTTGGTCATTCATGACCAACCCTCATCTTCTACTACATCCTATGTATTGATGTGTACTGGTGATTCAAAGAAGACTGACATTGCACTCACCACTCGAGCCAAAGATTATTCTCCCTCTAAAGAGAAGGTTGATGATCTAACTCCTTCCTTGGTACAACCCTCTCCCGCGACTCCACCTATCAATGGTCCTCTTCATCTCGAGTGATCGATCCTCGACACAGTTCTTCGACCCCACCCAAAGGGTGTCATTCGGAAATTAGATTTCAATCCTCATGCTCATGCTACCCAGAACTACAGCATTGTTGAAGATCTGGCCCAGGCACCTTCTGCGATGTCAACCCTTGAAGTCCTTCAAAGTTGTCCCACACAACGGAAGGCACTGTTGAAATCTATCGGTGGAATCGACCCGATGGATACGAATTTAATAATTTTTTACTTGGAAGATCACATTCCAAGGTTACCCCTTCAACTTGCATTCCAGATCCAAGTGATTGTCTCCGACAAAAACATTTGTCGCACCGTTATTAACAAGGGTGCCTTGACATGTGTTATGTCTCTTACTTGCTAGAAATCCATTGGCTCTCCCTCTTTGAATGAATCCCAGAATACTCTAAAAGCCTTCAATGGCTCCGTTTTTAATCCCTACAGTGTTCTTCCTTCGTTACCCATCACGTTAGAAGGAAAAACAGTCCAAGTCGAAGTGGAAGTCTTTGACGCTCCCCTTGATTATAATCTTCTACTTGGCCGCAGCTGGATCGATTCCATGCACACAGTTGTGTCGGCCCTTTTCCGTGTGGTACGTTTCCCACATCAAGGAAAGGTCGTCACCGTCGACCAACTAGCCTTCTTTAATTTTGATACTCATACTAGCAACATACCGTTTATCACTAAAACCCCATCGGGTTATGAGAATGCCGGTGTAGGCCTTCTCAAGGACTCTTCGTTAATGGGTACTTTCCCCATTCCATAGCTCGATGTTCCACACTCGTCTGTTGCTTCAATCAACATGATCTCCACCTTGATTCATGAACTTCCCGCATCTCACGACCTCTAGATTGTACCTGACCCTGGAGATCATCTTCGTTATGGCGATGAAATGTCGTTAAGTCCGGTCGAATCCACCTATCAAGCCATTCAATCGGAAACCCCTTCTACCCCCTCTCTTGGTGAGTTATCTCCAGATCCGTTCTATGTCATTTTTCCCACAGACGAGATGATCATGTCTGTTATGGAAGACACCCCTTGGGACGATGGACATCATTGTTCAATCCTCTTTCTGGAGCAACATACCATTGAGAACTACCAACGGATCTCGACCCCGTCAACCGTTGTTGTCATCCCAACCATTCCCGAGTGCGCACGCGATCTGTTTTATGAAGGGAACTTAAGAAATATCTCATCCACTATTCCCCTCAACATATCCGTCAAACCTGGGATTGTCGAAAATGTCCATATCGGAGCTTCATGTTCTTCTGATGAAATCGTCACCTACACATCCCTTTTCAAAGAGTTTCGTGACATCTTCGCCTGGAGCTATGAAGAAATTCCAGGTATCGACCCTGAGATTGTGATACATGAAATCAAGACATACCCTGACGCTAAACCCGTTTGGCAACACCTTCATCCAGTTCACCCACGTAAAGTGGCTGCTATCAAACTCGAAGTCGAGAAACTTCTTAAAGCCAGCTTTATTTATCTGGTGGCTCTCATAGACTGGGTTTCCAATCTTGTCCCGATCGATAAGAAACAAGGCACAATTCATGTATGTATTGATTATAGGAATATCAAGAAAGCTTGTCCCAAAGGAAACTTTCCTACCCCTTTCGTCGATCAGATTGTCGACAATTGCACCGAAAGTGAAATATTCTCTCTGATGGATGGTTTCTCTGAGTATAATCAAATCAACATTATTCCCGAGGATCAACATAAAACTGCTTTTATTTGTCCTTGGGGTACTTTTGCCTATCGAAAACTCCCTTTCTGTCTCAAGAACGTTGGCGCCACTTTTCAACGCGCTATGTCTTATGCTTTCCATGATATCAAGCACATCGTTCAACCATATCTGGACGATTTTCCCGCTCACTCAATACATCGAGTCGATCATCCAACTCACCTCCAAGCCATTTTCGTCCACTATCAGTTCTACTGTATACGTTTGAATCCTCATAAGTGTGTTTTTTGCGTGGAATCTGGTCAACTTCTAGGTTTTATTGTTTCATGTCAAGGGATCCAAGTGGATCCTTTAAAAGTTGAGGTGATCCTTAATCTCCCTCCTCCTTCTACACTTCGCCAGTTACAAAGTTTGCAGGCGAAAGCAAACTTTCTTCGTCGTTTTATCCCAAATTATACTGAGATAACTCGTGGATTTACGTGGCTCCTCAAAAAGGGTTCAGAGTTCGTCTGGGATACCATTTCCAACAATGCTTTTGAAGCTTTGAAATTGTCCCTAACGTGTGCTCTGCTTCTCTTTCCCCCCAATTACAGTCACGATTATTTCCTCTACCTTGCTGACTCGGATTACACCATCGGTATGGTTCTCATCCAAGAGGATGATGTTAACGACGAACATGGCATCTACTACTTGAGTCAAAGTCTAACACCTATTGAAATCAAGTATTTACATGTCGAAAAACTAGCCTTGGTTGTCGTTCAATCTATCCAACGCTTCCGCCACTATATCCTCTCGCGCAAAACTACAGTGATTTCTAACTGCAACCCCATGCAACACATTCTCACATGTCAATTGCTAGGGGGGAAATACTCCAAATGGATTGTGATACTCCAGGAGTTTGACTTGGAATTCGAACGTGCCAAGTCCAAGAAGTCCTTAGTATTTGTTGAGTTGATATGCGACTTTCCCTATTCTGAAACGAAAAATGTAGCAGTTGATTCATTACCCGATGAATCTCTTTTCCTCATCAGCACTAATGATCTTTGGTATGGCGATATCATCATATATCTCCAAACCCAGACTTTCCAGCTCATGTTGTCTAGTACTGACCAACGTCGAATACGCTATCAAGCTCATCAATATATTATCCTTGGGGATACTCTTTATCGTCGGGGGATTGACTATGTTTTTCGACACTACCTAATGTTCGACGAAGCCAAGAAAGCTCTGAATGACTGTCATTCTAGGGCATGCGGTGGTCATATGTCTGGGTATGCTACTGCCTAGAAGATCTTACAAGCAGGGTCTTCTTGGCCTTCTTTATTTAACGACTACATAATTGTCGTTCAAAAATGCCATGCTTGCCAGACCTATAATAACAAGATACGGTCACATCCCACTCCTCTTCACCCTATGGTCTCCATTGGTCCTTTTGCAAAATGGGGCATTGATTTCATGACATGTCACCCCCACTCGATCGGGGGGCATGGATGCATCATTGTAGCCATCGATTACTTTACAAAATGGGCCAAGGTGATGCCGACATTTGACAACACTGGAAAGACCGCAACATTATTCATTTTTAATCACATCATAGCTCGTTTTGGTGTTCCCCAGGCTATCGTCACTGATCATGGTAGCCACTTTAGAAACTTCATGATGTCTGAACTTACTGAAAAGTTGGGTCTTCGCCATGAAAATTCAACGCCCTATTACCCACAAGCCAACGGCCAAGTTGAAGCAATTAACAAAGTTCTCATAACTATGCTTCGACGAATGATAGGGATTCACAAAATAAGTTGGCACACAATGTTGTTTTCGGCATTGTGGGCTTATCGGACATCCGTCAAGTCCACTACTGGGTTTACACCTTTCCAGTTAGTCTATGGTTTAGAATCCATTCTCCCGATTGAATGCGAGATACCCTCTTTAAAACTAGTTGTTGAACTCCTACCAAACACTTCTGCTAAGGAAGAACATCTATTGTATCTTATGCGATTAGACGAAACTCGACGCGATGCTACTCTAGTCATAGAAGCTCAAAAAAAACATATCAAGGCCCAATACGACAAACATGTCAAGCCTCGCGTTTTCTCCGAAGGAGATCTCATTCTCCTCTATGAACAAGATCAAGATATGCTAGGAGCTGGTAAATTCGAAGCCATGTGGCGAGGTCCTTATATCGTTCGACAAGTTTTGGAAAAAGGAGCTTATGAGTTAGTAGATTACGATGGTATCCCTTTGAGTGAACCCAGGAATGGGTTGTACTTGAAGAAGTACTATGTATAAAATCATCTGTGCATGAGTACTTGTATTTTTATTGTATCATACTTCTTATGTGTTACTATAGCTTGCTTTCGTCGTTATATGGTCTCTGCCCTCATGTGACGTTGTGTTTGATTTCCAGATGTCAGAGTCTTCGCTACCCTATATTGGCTTCGCTGATGGCGCTAGTCGTAGTACTCAGAACCTTGCTTTTGCTGCATGGGCAATTTACACCCCTACAAACGAACTCGTCTCCTTACGAGGTGTGTGTCTCGGTCGTGCGACCAACAATATTGCAGAGTATAGCGTCGTTATTGAATTTTTGATTAATGTTATCCCACTCGGAATCCATCATTTGGTTGTGCAACGCGATTCCTAGCTTGTAGTACTACAGTTAAGTAATGTATATACTATTCGAAGTCCTACTTTGTTACGGGTGTATTTGCGAATTTGCCTCTTGAAATGTTATTTTGATTATATTGAATATCAACATATTCCTAGATGTCTAAATACATTAACTGATGCATTGGATAACTATGTATTAGACAGACATTTGGATCATTTATAAATCAATCACATCAATTTTCACATAACACAAGATAAATCGGTAGAAGTCGTATGTATATATAACGATCAAAAGAGTTTTTTACAAAAAAGTTATGTTCGAAGACCAAAATGTCAAAATCTGAGGCTCATAGCTTCTACAAAGTGACGTCATGGATGACGTTCACGGTAACACACGACTACCCAGGCAACCCTATGGAGCAGTCGACCAATGGACTCTGACACTCCTACTATATGACATTGATAACGTCATGGAACCTCTCCAAGAGGCATGTCTGGAATATCTATTGTCAAACCCTCTAGGTTTTGTTCCACTACTTGATAATCCTCGGTGTCCCATTGTGGCACTGGCACTACCTCTCCTATCCGTTGAATAGGAGAAGTACCAGGAGGTCGGTAAGGTCCCACATCTGTGTCATCAATAATGAATTTTGTATTTAGTTTTTGGATGAACATATAAAAAACATTTGCATATGATAAAATTCACAAAAACATTTAAAAAGAAAAAAAATGTGTACTTCTTACCAAGTTCCCCCCACTGAGCATCCTCCAGTAGAACTAAGTCTGGATCTCCTTGAAAATCCAACCCAGCATAAGCATAATCATCGACCATCAACATCTGTGGTCGCAGCCAGTCGAAGAAGGTATCATCATACTTGATCATTGGTCCAGCTACGTGTCGGGCCATGAGCTGACACCATCTCAGCATTCTTGGATCCCTGGGAGCTGGTAAATTCCACTCAACATGCAGCCTTAGTAATGGAACCCTCTCGAGAAAGAAGGACACTAACAAAGACCCGTACCTGAATTTCTTCAGGTCGCCTCATCTACATTTGGTCAATTGTTTTTTCATGCTACGAAGCACATCATCTACCCAGTTAAAAACTTGAGGTTCAGTACACTCTATAGCATACTGAAAGTAACTTTGGAGTGCCATGTGAGGAGCGGAGCTCCCGGCCATACGTGCAATGGTCAATAAAATAGTGTGGAGGATCAAATCCTGCACTCCCCAAATAGATACTTTCCCTTTCTTTCTCTCTGCCTCAGGAACATACTGTAAGCGACAGTACTCACTCATGGGCAGCCCACCACCTCTGCTACCAGTCATGCTCATGTAGTACCCACGCCGTGACAGTCCAATCAAGAAGTAAATGTCCTCAATATCTAAGGACAGTGTGTGGACCCCTACATGGAATACTTGCTGATCGGGATCCCACATATGCACAAGGTACTCTAATAACCTGATTTGGGCCCTCATGCCCGGGATACGAAAGTACTTCAGAAGACCACAGTTTCTCAAAGCAGCAATGGTGGCGAATGATTTCCGGCAATGGTATTATCTTCTTCATGCTCCCTTTCACGCCATTCTAGAACCATTTTGATGGCCAAATACCTGCATAAGAAGCACAAGAAGAAGATTAATAACTCTATTCACAAATTGTTTTTCTTTCATTGAGCAAAACTTCAAAAAAAAAAAAATTATGCCTTGTGGTTCTCGTAGGTGCCCTTTAGGCACAGTGCGAGGTTCTCGCAGGCTACTGTGGGCTCACCTGTGAGAATGACCCATTCTCGCAGGTCCCGTGTAGTTCACTTGCGAGAATGGCTGAGCGCCATGATAACCCCTAAAACAAACTCAAAATGATAGTTTTTGCCAATGAAAAACAAAAATTAAACCATGAAAGAGTAGAGGACAAAGATCCTACCTCACTGGCACTGACGGTTCATCGAATGGATGCTCGTAACTCCCACAATCTGACGCTGAATTTCGAGGGTAAAAGAGGGGTTTTGGGGCTCAAATAGTGGTAAAGTGAAAAATGATATGGTAAAAAGAGTTTTACTTCTTTATATTTACTTTTACCATGTTATTGAATTTTTATAATTATTTATTGATTAAAACCTAAACCCTAATGCCCTTTTGAGTGTAACTTTTGCAGGCGTAACGACTTCGATGTTCATATACAAGGATGCGGACATAGTTTTTCTTCTTCATCGCATGTTTTGATTGTTTTTTATGGTTTTTGTATAAAACCTCGAGCTTGGTCTTTGTCCGTTCTCACGCTCGAAAATACATGAGAACGCGATCGAGCATACTTTTATCACTTTTTTCGGGCTCAACAAGGTTATATGAAAAAGGAACCCCTGGAGTCCTCTTTAAGCTCTTTTCAAACTCTCTAAACATGAAAAGATAACCGAGCGACCTTGCTATTTTCACGCTCAATAAAGTATTTGAGTAAAGCATCTGTTGGGCGATAATTTATCTCTTTTTCGGTCTCATCAGACTATTTTAGGAAAAATGAACTTAGAGAGTTCTCTTTTAAGTGTTTTTCTAGACTCTATAATCATGAAAAAACTTAGAGTTTTCTATCTTTGGACTCGTTAAACAAACATCGACAGAACTGTAATGGGACCAAACCACTCCTTCCTAGGGTTCGTTAAACATACTCTAAAGGACTTATCCGAAGGATAAGATTATATCAACAAGCATATGTTATCCTCCTCAAGCTTGCATAAAAATAAAGAGGTACTCGCCAGAAATGGTGGGGGGGCATTTGGGAAACGGATATGTTTTCATCTTCATATTGATTGGCAGTAAGTGTCGCTCTTGAACATGACACCCCCTATTCATTATATTTGAAGCCGGTTTGGGAAATCCATTTGTATCTCATTCAATTTGCTACAAGGTCATACCCTGTGTCATTCATATGTTCAATAGAAGTCCATCTAAAACCTCTATTGAGTCAGCCATCTGCAGTTGTCTATTCTCTCTGTGTCGGCCTTCCCCGTGTCCAGTCCAACTTACAACATACTCTGTTTCACCTTCAAAATATGTTACTCATTTCATGTCATTGATGGGGGATACATCAAGGCCCTCCTGTGATGAGTTTTTTTCCATCGACTTCAGCTCATTATCCAGAATCAAGACTTAGAAATTCTTTGGTACCTTGTAACTTGCATGCCTCAATGGCAGGTTTCCTCGCTTTCGACAGTGGGTTTACATTATTGACCTCTGATCGAAAGATTCTGTCGGATGTTTGACTTCAACTCATTCATTCACATTCTAGGGATTGTACTAGTGTACCTTGGGAGTCATTGACATTAATGGTTATTTCCCTCGTACTTGTTAACGGTTTCATCAATGATCGATAATCAAGTGGTTTCTGCCATGTTCGACTACAACACATGTAATCGCATGGTTAGATTCGTACTTTTGGGCGACGAGATTGAAGACCCTGGATATCATCTCTTTGTCCAGGTTGCGATGGAGTATGTATAAGTTGTGACACATAGATCCACTTTGTATGTCTTGTGGCTATGTCATCTCAATTCAAATTTTCTCGCATAGATCCACAGTGTATTCCTAGTGGCTATGTTATATTTTGACGGCATGGATCCACAGTGTATGATTGGTGGCCATGACCTATGTCTACAATGTCATCCGTTTGTGATCTGAGTATGGGAATTCCTACCTCAGAATTAATATATATGATATTCCGCAGATGCTTGGTTGTTCGCAGGTTTTCGATTAGGTGTGCTCCTGGTTTCCGACACACACATGCAGTTTAAGTCTTTCGGTTGTCACTAGTTCCGGCCTCATACTTTGGGGGGCATTCTGTTACCCATGATTTTGGTCATCATGATGGTATATTGATGATGGTGTACTCAGGCTCCTCATAAGAACTTTCTCCTGAGAAAAGTGACATTCATCTCTTCCCAGAAAACTTACTTTTGAAGAGAGTTCGCAGGTTGCTAGTATCCTAGGGTGTGAGAATGACCCATTCTCACATGTTTCCTTAAGCTAGGATGAGAACTTCTCGCACTGTGCTACATAGCTAGGGGGTGAACTTGCTCTAAATCTTGGAAAAAAGATGAATTCTTGATGGTTCTAGAAGGGAATCTTCTAGAAGAATGGGTTGGCATTCGAATGGTTATCCTTGTACTGGATTCCCTGATATTGTGGGATCATTCTTATACAATTAACCATCTCATTCTCTCCTATATATTGATGGAATTCTCATGGAAAAGGTTAAGCAAGATTCATTGGATAATTGGTGAAAGAATTGAGTGAAGGACTTAGCTTGAACAAGAGTTTGGAGACTCTAGCAAGTCTATCAAGAGGATTTGATTTTCTCCATACAAGGATCGAGCAAGTGTGTGTGTTGGAGCCAAGAGCCACCGAAAGGGAGCTTGCGAAATCAAGGTGATCATGTTGTAATCTTCTACTTTCAATCAATATGATACAGTGGCATGTCCTTTTCCCATAAAGTCATTCTCACTTTATTGTGTAATTCCTTGATCATACACATAAGTTGATAGTTGAATATATTTTGATATCTTCACTTTGGTTGGTTTGTGTTGTCTTGGTCTTGACCTCACGAGAGCACCGGAGTGAAGTGGGAGCAATAGAGACCCTAGGAAGCAATACAAAGGTATGTTACTTGTTCCTCCCTACTAGCTAATTCAATGGTCAAAACTTAGGGAAAGAGTCATGTCCTGTCCTGTTTTGTTCTAGATCTAGGTGGATCTAGGGAGATCTGTTAGTGTTCGCACCTAATGATTAGTCTTATAATAGACATCCCAAAACCCTAATGAACCCCTTGTTGGGTCCACAAAATAAGTGATATCCCATGATCTCAGCTCCACCTGGGCGCTCCATCTTCGACCAACCTGTCAAAGTCCAAAAGTGGTCAAACCCAACCAATGTTTCCTCAAAACTTGGTTGATGGCCAACACTTTGTTATTAACTCCTTTGATCCACTAAGTTTCCCATCGATAGGATTTACATAAATTTCCTTGATTTACACTTTGATCTTTGGATTACTTCTCGCCAACTCCTCCAATACATTAGAGGAGTTCATATCAATTCCTCTGATACATTGGAAGAGTTAAATATAACTTCGCTGATTATTTTGATCCCTTACCTTTATCGGTGTTCTTCCCATCAACTGGTCCAATGTACACTAAGCATGTCAGAACCTTTCATACTAACTATACCAATGGACTTTGAAGGATGTTGGCACAGGGGAAGATCCAGGGTTCAACGCTTCAACAGTGCACCAACAAAACCCTAATTACCGGCCCTTTTAGCAACACCTATGAAGTAGATGAAGTCTCACCTGAGGTAGAGGCAGGGGGGTTGCAGAAATCAGGTGTCTACAACCAAGCTGAGACACAGATCTATGATTACAACACTTAAAAAACAATATGCATTAGTTCCTAAATCTCATTCACATCACAGATTAAACCCTTATTATAGATCAGCGCAGTAACAATAAAGATCAAGCACTTCCAATCATTTAGCACATAGCATTAGCTCAAATCTAGCATTCATTTATATTTAACACCATTAAGCACTAAGCTACAACATCATATCCATTCATCATACATTATAACAACAACACTAAGAAAATAAACACATAAACAACATAGCACAAAGCGCCTCAAGACACATGATATACGTGGTTCACCCAAGTGTGGGGCTACGTCCACCAACTTCTTTTTCTTATTTATTAGTCTTTAGTCTTCTTACATTCATCTACTCCTATGCACAAATCCACAGAGCCCAACTCCAGAGAGGATAGGAGATATGTGCGTTGCACACCAGATCCTCTTTCCCAAAATCAAGTCAAGGCACAGAGCCTTACTTCACACAACCAGGTCGCACAAAGCCACTTACAATCTCTTGCACTGAGCCAACATTAACACTTACAACATATTGTGCACATAGCCAACACCTCCTCTTATTACATCACTTGCACTAAGATTCTACTAGTAGTACTTTCTACATTACATTCCTTCCTATATATATTATTAGCACTAGAAGTCACCTTCAGATTGCATTGAAGGTAATCCCAGTACCCATCAATTTATACAGTAAATTTAAATGAGTTTTAGGTGATCAAATGGAGAGGACTCAATGATAATAACATTCTAACTCAGAAATCTGTACATGCACCAACCATTGAGGCCTTGAATCAACTTCAGTCAGTAAGTTGGAGTAAGGGTGAGTAGGAGGAAGATTTAGTGAGAAAGGTGTAGAGGTCCACTATGAACATCAGATTTTCCAGTAGCCTAAGGAGGAAAAACTTAAACACAAGGTCATCTTGGATTCAAATTTTAAGGAAGATGAAAGAAATCATAACAGTACTATAATCAAACATTTATCGTAATACAGTTACAACAATCCATGTGAATCAATCAAACATGAACTCTCTCAGTATCAGAGGAAAATAAGATGGAGTAAGAAAGCTTACTTAGATTAATCAAGTTGTCTCAAAAAAAAATACATAACCAGAGAACCAGTGTTCTTCATAAAAATATTACAATATAGGGAGCATGGCTCAACCATTCAACCCCCCTTTTAAAAAATAATAGAACTCCATACATATACTCAAAATTTTCGTAAACAACAGTAGAGGCGTGCTTGGGCTTCCATGGTGCGTCATCTTCTCAGTCAGACTGTGCAGGTATTTCTTTGTCAGATGAAAACTTAGATCGGTATGGGCTTGCAGGAAAAACCATTTGCAGGGGTACCACGGGATGACAACTCTGTTTTCCATGGACGGATCCTCCATGATTTTCATTTATGGGGTGAGGCGAGGTTTCAACCGCTTTCATTAACTGCTACATCAAGATCAGGACGAGGTCCAGCCGACTTGGCACTTGGAAAATGTCGCGACCTCTTTTAGTAGCCAGCACTGGCGTTATGGCCTTTAGCGCAACTCACATGAACTCAGCTCTTTTACCTGCATGAGACCTCGGGCCATGGCCCAGCACTTTTCCCATATGATATTTCAGGATTTCGCGTTTCGGGGGTTTTCACCTCGCATGACCACAATCTCTCGATACCCGATATATGAAATGGCCCTGCACAATCGCACCCCAACTTTGGATGAAGAACAATTGTGGGTTTTTTAAGTCCATTTATTTCACATTTGGTCACCAAATGGCCAACTCCAAAGGAAAACATCCCCCTGCAAAATATGTGATAACATTAGGCTCCATAGGGGATCAAGTCCTCCCTACGAGGCTCTAAGATCTCCCTTTGTAGTTACATTTTCCTTATGTTGGGCTATGGAGTCAAGCTCAAAAACACCCTGTTGAAAAGTATAAAGCTGACAAGTAAAAACAAAAATAAACACGCATGCTCCAAGGAGATTATTTATGTATAGTACTAAACTAATAAAAATTTACACATTGCTAAGTGAAAGCAAATTTCCACCATAGCCATTCAAGTAACTTCCTAACTGGAAGCTCCTTCACTCTGTCTGTGATTGATAATGGATAATGTAACTGTGAAAGCAGAACAGTTATATCCTCCAGCTTTCCTCCTAATGTTGAGGTTAGGTTGAAGTTGGTCGGCTTCAAAACATGAAGGAAATACAACTCCATGTATTCCTTCACAGACTCGTAGGCCAAGCGATAAACTCTAGAAAATTTGTAACAGACGGCCTTCTCTGCTACACAGCTTCTCACAGCTAGTTGAATATCTCTGGTAGGCACAAATGCAGGTGGGTGAAAGGCTAATGCAGAATGACTGATCTCAGGTGACGGCTGCTCACTAATAGGCTCTGAACAGAAGATAAATTTCTCCTCCTGCTTCTTCTTTGGTTCTTCTGGTTCTTCTTCTTGGCTCCTCCAAGGGTCAGATTCATAATCATCATAAACAGGACTTGTGGGAAATATCTTCTCTTCATCATGCTACTCAGTGTCTTCTGTAGGTCTATGATGGCTACTTTCCTCGTAATATTCTTCATTAGTGAACAGAGGATGGGGTTTTGCAGTATGTTCTTGGAGATCCTGCATATCCAGCTCAGAATCTGATTCGTAGCTGTAATATATAGGCTAGTTGTTCCTCTGGTCAGCAAACTATGATGTGGGGCTCAGCTACTCCTCATATGAATAATCGTCAAATATTGGGAAAATAGGCATGCCAGGAGAAGAATGCAAGGCCTCTACTGTGAAAAAATATTCAATGATATCATCATCAGTAGGGATGTCAAGAACATCTACTTCAAGGATTGGAGAATCCTCTATGTCTTCTTCATATTTGAACCTTTCTATCTTGGTAGAGAAATATTTTACCATCCCCATCAGCTCATCCAAAGCATCTCCTTCCTCTTTATGGTCTTCATTAGGCATAGCCATATCTTGATCATTGTCTTCACATTCCTCACAACAATTATGACATATTAACTCAAAGGGATAATACCTTTGACAGTGCCTATTGAAAATTGCATGAAATTCTCTCAGGGAGGGAATGATAGCAGTAGGTAAGGAATGATACTACTCATGAGCATCTCCTGCTAACGAGAACATGAACATATTCATTAATACATCCTCATGATGTATCTCCCACTAGTGCATGAGTTCATGAAACTCATGGAGATGTTGAGCAGGGTTGTCCTCTTTACGCTCTCTAAATATGGGCAAAAATTCAACCCATTCATCCACAGTAGGGACAACATTAGGAAAACCAGGAACAGTAGAAAAATTAAAAGGAGCAAACCTCCGAGCCGGGATTTTTTCCATGTTGAACTAGTGGAGTCGCCAATTGATCCTTTAATTATGGAGTTGCCAAGTGAAAGATATGTAGAATGAAGATGTCTAGTCTTTGTTCACCATCAAATACCAGATCTAATCATTGTGCTCTCCCAGGGGGCGACCAGGTGTAGCCAGAAGAAGTCACACTGAAATAGCAGAGCCGAGATAGTGGATTCGCCTCAGTGGAGTCGCTAGGTGCACAGTTGCAATCTTCAAAGGTTCTGATGTCTGATGCACCTTCAGACTCAGAAGTTCATTGTCATTCTACCTAGGGAAAATCTTCAATTTCATCCCTGGCAACAGCGCCATAAATGTTAGCACTAGAAGTCACTGTTAAGAACCAAACATCAATATAGCATAGAAAAACCTCAAGAAAAGTACTCAACGCCTTGAAAAAGAGATAATATCAGATAATAAGCCTCTTCGAGGGGGCAACCTCCTTTTACCCCACTTAAATGTTCAAGTACAA
>ML830576.1:27321-51130 GCA_009831015.1 Picea engelmannii | reverse complement strand
TAATGGCCTAAAGCCGACATAAATAAAATAACATTACTAATCTAAATCACAACTAATGTCCTAAAGCCGACATAAATAAAATAACATTACTAATCTAATATGCCCCAATTAAGTGGTAATGAGCCAATATTAGGGCTTAACAGTCACCTTCATATTGCATTGAAGGTAAGCCCAGTACCCATCAATTTATACAATAAATGTAAATGAGTTTTAGGTGATCAAATGGAGAGGACTCAATGATAATAACATTCTAACTTAGAAATATGGACTAGCATGCACCATCCATTGAGGCCTTGAATCAACTTCAGTCAGTAAGTTGGAGTAAGGGTGAGTAGGAGGAAGATTTAGTTAGAAAGGTGTAGAGGTCCACTATGAACATCAGATTTTCTTGCAGCCTAAGGAGGAAAAACTTAAACACAAGTTCATCTTGGATTCAAATTTCAAGGAAGCTGAAAGAAATCATAATAGTACTATAATCAAACATTTATCATAATATAGTTACAACAATCCATGTGAGTAAATAAAACATGAACTCTCTCAGTATCAGAGGCAAATAAGATGGAGTAAGAAAGTTGACTTAGATTAATCAAGTTGTCTCAAAAACAAATACATAACCAGAGAACCAATGTTCTTCATAAAAATATTACAATAGCAGGGAGCCTCGCTCAACCATTCGACCCCCCTTTTACAAAATAATAGAACTCCATACATATACTCAAAATTTCTGTAAACAACAGCAGAGGCGTGCTTGGGCTTCCATGGTGCATCATCTTCTTAGTCAGACTATGCAGTTATTTCTTTGTCAGACGCAAACTCAGATCAATATGGGCTTGCAGGAAAAACCATTTGTTGGGGTACCACGGGTTGACAACTCTATTTTCCATGGTTGTCTCCTCCATGCTTTTCATTTATGGGGTGAGGCAAGGTTTCAGCCTCTTTCATTAATTGCTACATCAGGATTGGGATGAGGCCAAGCCGACTTGGCACCTGGAAAATGCAGCAACCTCTTTTAGTAGCCAACACTAGCGTTTTGGCCTTTAACGCAACTCACGTGAACTCGGCTCCTTTACCTGCATGCAACCTCAGGCCATGACCAATGCTTATCCCATATGATATTTCAGGATTTCACGTTTCGGGGGTTTTCACCTCGCAAGACCACAATCTCTCGATACCCAATATGTGAAATGGCCCTTCTCCGATCGACAGTTGGATCTACTATGCATCCAACGGCTGAGGCTCCTCGCGATGGGTGCTTTCCCCCTAGACCCGCTTCAATATGACCTCGGGCTGTGACCATGGGCCCAACTCCTGGGCACTTCATGATTTCGCGTTTCGAGATTTTGTGCTATGTTCCATGTTGAGACCTCCAACTTGCAAAATTGTGACTTCGATTATCTGTTGCCACGTGCTCCTCTAGTTGGACGGCCCAAATCATTTCGTGAGTTCACATTTCACGAGTCCTCATAAATTTGTCCTCTTACTTTCATGACTCGTGAAATCACAAAAAATTGATCCAACGGTCCAGACTAAAACTTTGCGCGTCCATTAGTCTCAGGCCTTCACCCTGGGACTAAACTTCGAGCAACTTTCGAATCCTGAATACTTGCGAGCCGTCGATCTAATTTGTCTTATGGATCTAACGGTCGAGACTGAGCCTATGCTTGATGTATTTTTGTCTACCAGGCATGTACATGCCTTTTCACAATCGTGCCCAAACTTTGGATGAAGAAAAATTGTGGGTTTTTTAAGCCCATTTATTTCGCATTTGGTCACCCAATGGCCAACTCCAGAGGAAAACATCCCCATACAAAAATATGTGATAACATTTACTTTTACAAAAAGGCCTGAACATGGGTAAACCCATGGGCTGAAATCCCATAACCCGTTACATAAACCCTAAAATTCCTTTGCTCGGTCCATAAGCCCACAAAATAAGCGAGATCCCGCAATATAAGCTCCACATGGGCGCTCCATCTTCAATCAGCCTGTCGAAGTCCCAAAAGTGGTCAAACATGACCAATGTTTCCTCAAAACTTGGTCAAGGACCAAGAGGCCCCCAACACTCACATGTGACTCATCCCGAGTCACTTAGATCTGGGAAACACTGCTTCAAAGGCCTCGAGCTTAGCTCAAGATTCCTCGACTTGTTGCTTCGCTAGAGCCTCCTTCTCGACGAACTCCTGAATCACTTGCTCTGTAACAGGCCTTTCCAGGCATTGTTCCATTATCGCAACCACTTGGTTTAGATACAAGCCTTATCCTTCAAGCTCTTCAAAAAATTTGCAGGCTTCTTCCTGCACTGGCTAGAGTCTCTGTGTCACTTCCATGACTCTGCTTTGGATGATAGTAATATGTTGCTGGACTGCTCACTTCTCCTATGATCTCTTCATTTTCTCAACTGCGGTGAGTAGCATCATCTGTTCTTGCATGGTGGATTCCTGCTGCTTCACCTCATGTAGTTGTGCGTCCAGTTTCCTCAACTCTGGGTCTTCTGCAAGGTGCTCATAGTTCTGCACACTACGATCACTCAATTGCTTACATTCTAAGGTTAGCATCCTAATCCTTCCAACTATGCTCTTGGCGATTTCTTCCCTCTAATCACCCACTTCTTGCAAAGTTCTCGGCATTGATTGGAGCCCTAACTCCATTACTCTTGCTTGAATCTGTTGAATTTCCTCAGCAAGATTCCCCACTTGAATCTCAGCTAACTCTTATTCCTCTTGTGCCAAGCCCAGTATAGAGCGAAGTTCTTTAGTCACTGCCTCTTTGACCGCAGTTTTCTCTGCAAGCAGCTGGTCTTTTTCTTTTTGCATCTTCGCATTGTTCTCCTCGTACATCACCCGAAATTAATATTTCTCCTTCTGTGAAACTCGAAGTTGCTCTAAGGCCTCCTCCTTTTCTTTCTTGGAACCATTTTTTGGCATAAGGGAAGACCGAGGTTTCAACGCTTCAACAATGCACCAACAAAACCTTAACTACCAACCCTTTCAGCAACACCTGCGAAGCAAATGAAGTCTCACCCAAGGTAGAGGTAGGACTCAGGTGTCTACAACCAGGCTGGGACACATATATTTGATTACAACACTTAATTGAACTCTTAGACAACAATATGCATTAGTTCATGAGTCTCATTCACGTCGCATATTAAACCCTTATTAAAGATCAACGCAGTAACAATAAAGATCAAGCACTTCAAATCATTTAGCACATAGCATTAGATCAGATCTAGGATTCATTTATATTTAACACCATTAAACACTAAGCTACAACATCAAATCCATTCAACATACATTATAACAATAGCACTAAGCAAATAAGCACATAAACAACATCACACAAAGCACCTCAAGACACAGGATATACGTGGTTCACCCCAGTGTGGGGCTATGTCCACCAAATTATTCTTCTTCTTTATTAGTCTTTAGTCTTCTTACATTCATCTTCTCCTACGCACAAATCCACAGAGCCCAACTCCGCAGAGGATAGGAGATATGCGTGTTGCACACCAGATCCTCCTTCCCAAAATCAATTCAAGGCATAGAGCCTTACTTCACACAGCCAGGTTGCACAAAGCCACTTACAATATCTTGCATTAATCCAACATTAACACTTACAACATATTTTGCACATAGCCAACACCTCCTCTTATTACATCACTTGCACTAAGATTCTACTAGTAGTACTTTCTACATTACATTCCTTCCTATATCTACTTTTACAAAAATGCCTAAACATGGGTAAACCCATGGGCCAACATCCCATAACTCATTACATAAAACCTAAAATCCCTTTGCTCGGTCCACAAGCCTGCAAAACAAGCGATATCCCACGATCTCAACTCTGCATGGGTGCTCCATCTTCGACCAACCTGTCGAAGTCCCAAAAGTGGTCAAACATGACCAATGTTTCCTCAAAACTTGGTCAATGGCCAACAAAGGACTTTTTAGTAACTAATTCAATTTTTAACCTTTTGAACATGTTTTGAACCGTTTTCTTCTCTAAGTCTCAGCTAAGTAATCACCATGCCTTTTGTTATACTTTCTTCAACAGATGGCGATCTTCCACCCAACATAAGCTCAAGCGAATCCTTAGGTAGTTGAAGATACTTAGAAAAAATAGTTTTATGTATCAGTTATGTTTTTATCCTTACACTAATCCCATGTTCACCTTGCAGGTTCATACATGTCTTCAAGAAATAAAATGACTAGCAAGGTGCTAGCCACCAAGGCCTCCAAAAGTGGCCAACGGATTGAATATGAACCTGAAACTTCTGGGGCCATGTATAATGACACCTATGGACTCCTAGAAAAGGAATGATATGCACTCATATTGGGAGACATGTATCAAATGTTCAAAAAGTAGAAATTATCCACTGATTCCAAGGACCAAGATGAACTAGAGATCTTCAAGAACATTAGAAGTTATGGAATATTTAAAGTAGTATCCCATGTTGCTATATTCTTGTGCATTGATGCCATAGCTTGGATATTGAAGCACATAGATTTGAGGAACATATCAATCTAAAACTCTTGAGGGGAAACCATAACATCGTTCTGACCCGAAGACAGCAAAATGCTATCATCTCGAGAAATGGACTAAGCTATATAGAAAAATTCATGATGAGTTAGAATACACAACCAAAGAGTTATTTCCCAGGTGGTGCAAGAAAAAAAAAATTCAAACTTGGACCTTAAGGAGGGTACCCTATGACAATGCTAAATAGGCCTTATCAATACATGGCATCCATGCTATGCATGTTATATGGGGATAAATATGCCTCTTATTTCTCCCCTTCATACATGCCTATGATTTGTTACTGTCCTGACAAAGGATTATCGTTTAACTGGGATGACATCTTATCAGCCAAACTAACAGAAGTGATCACTACAGTTGTAGAAGCTCGTCCAAGACCTATCCCAAGTTTCCACATGTCTTCATACCTCATGGAAATTATGTGCATAGCCCACCAATACCCAAATATGGGGTGGAAATGGAAACATTCAGATGAATCCATTTGCATATACTACAAAGTGATCTGGGAGCACAAGTACAAGATGGAATACCGAAAGATCTGCTAGCATTTTTGGCTCCCCTATACTAGTTCATATTTTGCACGTCGGCTCCATGCATGACTAACAAGGAGAAAACTATCATAAAAAGGATCAAGGATTAGTACCTTATGGATCATGGTACTTATATTAGGGTGTACGATGCCACAATAGCCCCCCATCTCCTTCCTTAGTTTGTGCCAGACAAGCTACTACTCTAGGAGGTGGCATATCAAATGGTGATCCATGGAGTAGGAGAAATGTTATATCGAGGAAAGAAGGAAATATGGCCACTGCTCCCATTTTACATTGGCTTCTTCTCATTTTTGAACACTAAGCAAGCACAAAAATAATTAAACACCTTTCTCTCATACCATTTTGGAGAGGAGAGTTTTAGGAGACATGACCTGAAGGGGGTCGTAAAATAACATTTCAATAAGTTATGATTTCCTTGGGAATACACCACGGAAGTCTGGGAGGAGGAGGAGGTACATCGCAATGAAATAAATTGCAATGAGATCATATTCAAGATATGAGGAAAGCCCTTAGGGAGGATTTTGGATGGGGATAAAGTGTGGGAAGAAGCCAAAAAGAAAGTATGGGAAGAGGAAACAAGGAGAACATCTCCCATTTCCACTTCTCCACAATCAAGATCAGGAGAGGAGGAAGAAACATCGATAGTTAAAAAGAGGAGGAAGAAAGAGAAGGTTCACAAGAAAAAGAATGACTTCACTAAGAAAAAGAGGAAAATTGATGAAGAAGCCAAAGCCAAAGCTAAAGCAGAGGCCACAATAAAGGAAACTACCTAGAAAGAAGTTGAGAAAAAGGAAATAAAAGAAAAAGTTGCAACAGAGACAAAAACAACAAAGGAAACACAGAAAGCAACAAAGGAGGAACCAAACATAGCAACAAAGGAAGAATCGAGAAATAAAGATGAAGAAACTAGAAACAGTGAGATGGTCCCAATGGACACTGATATCCCTAAGATGTCAATAGTCGGTGCCATCAAACATGAACAATTTAGCATACTTATTTTGGGAATCAGTGCTCCATTTAGGAAAAATGATGTACCCAACCCAAGGAAGTTCGTATATGATAAAGCATCAAGCATAATTGTACAAGAACAATAGAAGAAAGTGCCAGTAACAGGGGGGAACCCGATTTCAGTTGTTACATAGATCCCCATAACAGAACATGTCATCAAGGATCCAATAGCCATAGCCTCAGTAGGATCTTCTTTGTGGAATGCCACAACGAATAATGTTCAGAATTTGCACCAGTAAAATTTGGTAAAAGAAGAAAGAATTAGGTAGCTAGAAGAGAAGCTTCGACGGGAAATTATCGACAAGGGAAACCTCCAGAGTTTCAAGGAAATCACAAAAAAATTCAAGACTAAGCTCAAACAATCCCTTATCGACATGTGTGCTCACCTGAACATGTTCCAAGAATTAGATGCTACCATCATAAACTAACATAACATTGTGCAAACCAAGCTCACATAGAAAACTTGGATGCATCGGATGAACCCTATCGTCCCTCAACTAGGGAAATAAAAACTGAGGCCATGCATTAGACTGGTGCTAGAAAGCAGGAAAAAAATCAGACAAAGAAACAACAAGATTAATATCAATTTGTTCATGCATACACAAAGCGACACAAGAACCACTCAAGTTGTGTTGACTACCCTATCTAGAGGAGCTCAGAAAAAATATTTTAATGGAGGAATTGGTTAACAAGGTACAAGAAAGAAGGAGACACAGACGAGGAGTCACCGAGGTAGACATCACAATAACAATGGGCATAATATAAAAAAACCTCATTCAATCGACAAAGGTCCATACTATTGTTCAAGCATTCATCGCTACACTATCAAAAGATATACAGACCCTCAAAGACAACATAGTTATGCACATGAATACCTTAGAAGAGATTGCATACCATATACTTGTATCTTTACATGATCAACTGGAAATATGGGTAGCATACCTCTGGGACAAGAATCCATAAAAGGAAAAAATAAAAAAATTGAAATTGCTATTACCTATACCTTATTTTGTCTTTTTTGACCTACTCCCAATTTTGTCTTTTCTTTGTACACATGTCATCGGGAAGAGGGGATATGAACAATTTTGTAATAGTTTCTTTAGGGGAATACATAGAGTCACAAAACAGTTAGGAAAACAATTATAACTAGAAGAAGATACCCACTTTGAAAGGGCTCTTCAAGTATTGTATAAACTCAAGAACTAACTCCATGACATATATTGTGTTGATGAATATTGAGAAGCCCTTAGGGATAGTTTTTGAAAGAGAGAACTTGTGTGTGGTTGATTTTTCTATGAACTTTTTCAATTAGAATGTATGCTAAGCACATGGACTGTAATAAAAATGTTTGTTGATAGACTAATATGATGCAAACAATTTCATGTTACAATATTTATATTCTTTCTTATTTTTTAATTCTTGAGCTCATGATGTTTTAATGTATGCGGAAATATAATTTATACTTTTCTGGTTATATGTATGTATGCTCATCTTTATAAATTTTCACCTTCATTTCATCTATCTATGTGGGGTTCATTGCAAAGTTTAGTTTCATTTACAACTCATTTGGTTATTATAGTTTGCTCCTAGCTAGGATAGGACAAGATAGATTAGCAGTAGATTAGATTTATTTTCATACATAGTCTTCATCTACATCTTTGCATTGCATAAACATCTATTTTCACCCTCATAATCAACAATGGAATCCGTGCTAAGTTATGAATGGGTCTCCTAAACCAAATGGTGCATAGTTTAATTGGAACCGTGCATCGAGGAGAACCCCTTACTATTGTAGGGAAAAAATTTCCCCATCAACATAATTGGTGCTAGAAGGAGGGTTGTTGGTAGCAGGCCAAAGTGGAAAGAAGGATGATCGTGGGAAAAGAAAGCATGTAGAGAAGGAAAGAAATAGTTGGAAGGAAACACAGCACGCGCACATGCAAGAAAGCGTGCACAAGGAAAGCGACAACTGGAAGGAAGAACAACACGCGCACATGAGAGGAAGACCTAATGTTAGTAGGGTTAGGGTTTTGGTAATGTATTGTAATGGATGAAGAGCCAAAGATGTATAAATATCGATATTGAGGTATTATAGAGAGATGGATTTTGTAGTTGTTTTGATTTAATTAGTATTTGGGTTTTTGTATTGTTTGGCATATAATCAGTTCTTGAGTATTGTAGCTACGCATGGGCGGATGCGATATGTATCATTTTGTTGTATGAACTATGTTGTAAGTTGTTGAGCTAGAGGAGACGAGAGAAGGTAGATATTGAGGATTAGATCATAGGCTGAGGAGCCCGGTGCAATCTAGTTCGCCTCATATAGACCTTACCCATATGAGGAGAATTGTAAGCGCGTGGCATTGTAGATGCAGAACTATCATAATAAAAGAGCCAAGAGCCAAATCTTTGTGGACGTAGCCCAGGAGGGGGTGAACCACGGTAATATCTGTGTAATGTGATGAATGTGTGCATATATTTATCCTCTTTTCAGTAGTTATTTGTTCTTCTTAATGAATGAATGAGTTATTATATTGACTATGAAATATGGTTGCGCTATTAAGGGAATAAGTTGTTGAATTTAATGCATAGTCGTGAATAACAGTATGTTTCATCTGCCAGTTCTAATAATGGTTCAATGGTTGAGATCTCATATCTCATACTCAATCCTAGGCTGTAAACACCTGAGTCTTGCAGCCACCCATTAAAGTTATATTGAGTGAGACTGCGCAGGGCATTCTATGTGTTGTGTTGCCTTCTAGTTTACCAAGAGGGCCGATAGTTTTAGAGGCTTTGTTGGAAACCCAAAAGACATGAACCCTGGGTCAATAAGAAGCTCAGAGTAGAATAGAGGAATAATAACCAACAAATGGTTTTGTTGTCGGGACTTGAACCTGGGTCTCTTGGGTGAGAGACGAGTATCCTGACCAACTAAACTACAACAGAATAAATAGACAGTTAAGGAACTGTTGTCTTGTTACCACATACAAGAAGAAGCACCAGATGAAGATGATCTACACAATATTCAGATTGAAGAAGCAGAAGGTGAAAGAGATGTGGAAGGACCATCCATAGAATCATAATTCATTTTCGTGTTGATCAAAGTAAAGAAAGTCAACATTGGGACAGTCGAGCATCCCAAAATGTCCAACATTGGAGATTAATGGGATGAGTAGACTGTAGAAAGCATAACAGATTTTTTGCATGAATATAGTGACCTATTTCCCACAACACTTACAGAGATGAAGGGTATAGTCGGAGAGCTAGGAGAAATGAAGATACCACTCAGACCGGAAGAGAGATCAATTAGACAACGACCATACAGATTGAACCCAATATATAAATAGAAATTCAAAGCAGAGATCGACAAAATGCTCGAAGCTGGAATCATAGAACTGGTTGAAGAGTCAGAATGGATAATCCTAATGTTCGTACAGGACAAGAAACAAGGAGGGATAAGGATATGCATCGACTTGAGGAAGTTGAACGATGCATGCCTACATGACCCATTCCCTACACCTTTCACAGATGAGATGTTAGAGAATGTGGGAGGAAATGAAGCTTACTCATTCATTGATGGATTCTTAGGCTACCATCAGATTAAGATAGCACAGGAGGATAGATACAATACCACATTTGCGATAGAATGGGGATATTATCAGTACATAGTCATGTCTTTTGGACTGAAGAATGCACCAGCAATATTCTCCAGAGTGGTCATCATAGCGTTTAAAGAATTCATCCATCAGTTTCTTGAAGTATACTTGTATGATTGGACAATCTATAGTCTGTTAAAAAACCATGTGGAATTTTTACGGCTGATGTTAGAAAGATGTGGACAGTGCCAGATATCAGTGAACATAAATAAATTCATATTTGGAACACCATTTGGGATATTATTTCCACATAGTATGCAAACAAGGCTTATTAGTAGATTCGACAAAGATCGCAGTAATTGTTAATTTACCACCACCAAAAACAGTCCATCAGCTAAGAGAGAAATTGGGACACACAGGATACTACAGTAAATTTATTAAAGGATATGCACAGATTACTGCACCAATGGAAAAATTGTTAAGAGGGGATACGAAGTTTCAATCGAATGATGAGTGTCAACACAGTCTAGATACCTTGAAGGAAAAGATGGTTATCGCGTCGATATTAGTATTTCTAGACTGGGAGAAGACATTCCATGTCCATGTAGATGCATCAGCGATAGAACTTGGAGCTATCTTGGCACAACCAGGAGCGAGAGTCTTGGATCACCCGATAGCATTTGCGAGCAGAAAGTTATCATACTCATAACAAAACTATAACATGACAGGAAGAGAAGGCCTAGCTATGGTCTATGCACTGCAGAAGTTCAGACATTACTTATTGGGGAACCACTTTAAGATGTTCACAAATCAGTCAGCCCTAAAATATCTAGTCAACAAGCCAGTGTTGGGGGGGAGAATCTGTCGATGGTTACTACTATTTCAAATGCATAAAATTGAATGCAAGACCTGACCACTTATCAAGGGTCACCAATGGAGAAGAACCTACGAGCTTAGAAGACAACTTTCTAGATGCATAGTTATTCTCAGTACAAATTTCTGATGAATACTTCGCAGATATAATTAAGTACTTGAGTACAGGTACTGTGCTGCAAGAATATAGAACTGCACAGAAGAAAAACCTTGTAGTCCACACTGACGACTATGAACTGATTACAAGACATTTATATAAAATGGGTGCAGATAGCATCTTGTGAAGATATGTGTCAGAGCACGAAATACCAAGAGTTTTAGCATAAGCCCATGAGGGAATAGCAGGAGGGAATTATGAAGGTAAAGCTACTGCGCAAAAGGTATTGCATGCAGAACTATGGTGGCCAACAATTCATAGAGACTTGAAGGAGTATTATCAAATATGTGATGTCTATCAAAGGGTAGGCAAACCCAACAGAAGAGATGAGATTCCATTACGACCACAAGTAACATTACAGGCATTCGACAAGTGGGAAATAGACTTTGTGGGACCAATCAACCCACCAGCAAAAAGAACGGGAGCTCGGTACATTATCACTGCAACAAAATACTTAACAATATGGGCGGAAGTCGCACCAGTAAAAGATTGCAGTGCACTTTTTGTTTGAACAAGTCATCACTCGATTTGGGTGCCCAAGAATTTTGATGAGAGACCAAGGCACGCACTTCATAAACAATACCATCAATGTTATGACTGGAGAATTTGAAGTCCATCACTAGAAGAGCACATTGTATCATCCACAGGCAAATGGAACAGTGGAAGCATTCAACAAAATCTTGGAGAACGCACTGACAAATGATTGCAATGTCAAAAGGAATGACTGGGACCTCAAAGTACCAGTAGTATTATGGGCATACAAGACTACGTGCAAAAACGTTGACAGAGAACATGCCATTTAAACCGGTTTATGGCCAAGAAGTAGTGGTGCTGCTAGAATTTTTAGTACCAAGCTTACACGTAACAGCGATCACACAAATGACAGAACAAGGTGCAGTACAGGAGAGACTGAACTAGTTATTGAGCATGGAGGAAGACTGAATCTTCACAGGATTCCACCAACAAGTTCATAAATCAAGAGACAAATCTTGGCATGATAGACACATCAATAGGAAAACATTCAAGGAAGGAGATCTAGTTTTGATGTACGACAGCAAATCGTTACAACACCCAGAAAAGCTCAAAATGCATTGGTTAGGACCATACGAAGTACAATCTGTCACTGATGGAGGAGATGTATAGTTAAGAGACTTATCAAGCATATAACTCAGAGGAATGATCAATGGGAGTCGACTGAAGTTGTACAAGGATAGTCAACCATCCAACGTGCAGTAAAAAAAAAAAAAAACGAAAAAGAACAAAAAGGAAACAAAACCAAAGAGGGCGCAGTGCGCCATAGGTAGACATGCCACATGAAATTAGAAACATAAATTCAGTGAAGTACAATGGTCACATACAAAGGGAAACAAGCGGGAAAAGGAAAGTCGGCAAAAGAAGGATGACATGAAAGCACTAGGTGGAATTAAAGGACAAAAAGGACCGATGGGACACCACATTAATCACGCCAACAGAAGACAGCAAGGAAAATTAATGGCAAGTATGAAATCATCATAGGTGCATCGAACCTGTAATTAAGGTGCATTAAACCCATAACCAAGGAAGCGTCCTTGACAAGCTTCATGGGAAAGCCATACAACACATGGACGCGGGAGCCAATAGTCTATTCACGAAGAGAGAATAGACAGAGAGAGACAGAGGCTAAAGAATACAGAGAGAGTTCACGGAGACCACAGAGACCGTTCAACTCCAGTAGACATTTGACATTCACCGCCATGGCACTACCCAAGCAGGCATAAGCGAGCCAGACCACCAGGAAAACCAGATTTCAAACCAGGTCACAAGGATAGGTGGAAAAAGGTGAACATCAACCATCGAAGATCATCAATATCGATGAAATCCCATCCCCAGAGACGATACCAGTACAACCCACGACGATACTAGAGGAAATTCAACAACCAGTAGCAAAGGACGAATGTAGATACACCAGCAGTGGCACAGAAGCCACAGAACCAGGAAGAAGAAACCATGAAGGAGGTGCAACCAAAGAATACAAAAGAAGCTCCAAAAGTTAATACCACAGCATCGAAGCTTACCACAACAATTGAGCCAGACGAGTCTCAAATGACCATCTCAGGCCACTCAACTGGGGAAAAGGGTGAAGATGTATCAGCTTGGCCGGAATGGTATATGGAGGAACAAACGGAAGTTGTTGGAACTTCGAGCCAGCCACCATAGTAGCAGAAAGACAAGATACATATACCCAAGTCATTTCGCAAGAAACCTGCAGCAGAAATTGTTCTATCGTGCATACCAGCTGGGGTACAGGTAGGACCAGAGCTATTGAGTCA
Organism: Picea engelmannii; assembly: GCA_009831015.1. Taxonomy (NCBI): domain Eukaryota; kingdom Viridiplantae; phylum Streptophyta; class Pinopsida; order Pinales; family Pinaceae; genus Picea; species Picea engelmannii. The sequence goes on along the minus strand of ML830576.1, from coordinate 38,103 downwards.
TATCGGGAAGATCAAATACTCATACCATGATGCAGCAAATGAAGACAAGTTTCTAGAACTTGTGAAGAGGGTATTCATGGAGACTACGGGAACAAATCCGGTTGGGGAACCGATTGATCAGCCACTCGTATGGGCAACAAGGTTGAAGGAAATAGAAATTTTAGGATTGGTGGACTTACCACATTTTTGCAGGGGCCAGTAAGAAACAGCATGTGTCAAACAACTATTAGCAGTCACATATGGAGGGAGCATATGGTTGGACAAGCCCGTCCCCATAGTCGTCGAGCTTATTGAGAAAATAACAGGATTGCCATCTCGAGGTATGGATCTCGCGTTGTTCCTCGATGAAAAGACAAAGGAGAAAGTGATAGAAAAAGAGATGAAAAATAAGTATGGCACCAACAGGGGGACAAGAGGGATCATCATCAAACAGATCAATGATGTAGAAAATCAACTGGGTGTGAAAATCTTAACCTGCACACTGCTAAGAAAATGTTGCAGGGAGGAAGTCCCAGCTGGAGTTGTTGCAGTTGCAGCCCAGTGCGCAGAAGGAACCTTAATGAGTTGGGCACCGTACCTATTGAACTTGTTCCTAGATGACTACAAGGATGTGCAGGACCTAGGCACAAAGTTCCACTACTCATGGATTATCACATTAATAGCCTTCATGGGATGGCAAGAGCCAAGGTATGTAGTTTTTTATACCAGACCAAAGTCGAATCAAGGAGCGGGGTATTCGTTGCTCAGAGCCAGGATAGAATCGAGGAGAAAGAAGGTGAACGGGTCCATCTTGGAAGAATACTTACATGACCTACAGGAAGCCATCTCTAAGACGTGGAGAATCACACGAGAAGTTGTCATGCGATACGTGGACATCGCCAATTTCCAGGCCACATGACACACAATGTGGATACAGGTAAGGAAGGATCTGAATAAACAATGGCTACAGATGCACTACTGCATCATAGAGGGTGACATTGACATGGTCATCAGCAAATGGCCCGATGAATGGAGGATTCCATCCATTACCCAGGAAGTGTTGGAAAGAATAGCAGAAGAAGAGGCAAAGCAAGGAGAAAGGCAGCCTCCGGAAATCCAAGATCCCAAGAGACCAAGAACGGCCCAGGGCAAGACAACACAGATAGAAGAAGGGCCAAAGAAGACAGGGACACAGAAGGGGAAGAAGGAGAGTACACAGTCGACCAAGGAATAACAGAAATAGGCTGAGGGAGTGTAGGAGACCACCCTGAATCCCAACACACAGGAACCAGGGGGAAATAAGAGACCAGCTACGCTAATAGGAGGCACGCAAAATAAATCAAAGGTGCAAAGAACACCGCTAGAATATAAAATCATGGATTATGATGGGGAGATGGTAGCCCAAATGGTATAGGATTGTCTAGTCGAGGACTTCGACCATGTTGCACGCCACAGGGACAAGATACAAGAGGATTTGGAAGACATGTGGCAACTCATCAAGCAGATCAAGGAAGGGTCGACACCAAGCAGCAGGGGAATCAAATCATCAGCGCTGCAAACAGAAGGACGAGTGCAAGAAGAAGAACGAGAGTCAGTCCAGGGGATATTGCAGCCACACGTAACATTCCATATCAACCCTAGTATGTTGCTCATGGACGAAATTGTGGGGAAGACACCCTTGAATGAATTAATCCAAATCAAACTTGTGTTGACAAGGATACCATCAGGGGCATTACACAGGTTGCAGGTGAGCATAAACCACGAGGTACAATCTCATGCACGAAGAGACTTAACCGAGTTGAAGGAGGCAACAAAGAAACAGGACGTGCTAGAACTAGTCTATGAGAAGGCTAAATCTGAGACCGAGGAGGAAAGGGGGGCATAAAAGGATTGGATCAGAAAGTGGAAGGAACTTAGGAGAATATTCCATAGGCCGTGCACAGTGATGAGATCACAGCAACAGAAAATATTGATAGGATTGCGTAGGAAATCGATCAATATCAGAAGGAGATTGAGAATCTCCGAGAACAACTCACATCAACCACTCCACTAGCAGTGAAGGAGCAAAGGAAGAAGGAAGCAATAGCGCAGTTGCAGGAGATAGAGCAGTAGGTCATCACGACAGCTGACTTGTTCGATAAAGCAGCGCAGCTTTGGACCAGGTTGGAGGAGGATCAGCAGGTCCAAAAATGGGACATGGAAGAAGAAAGGATCAGTGCAGCGATCCAAGAACTCAAGCAGAGGCAGAAGACAATACCAATCACAGAACACGTCAAAGGAACGCAAGAGATTAAGCGATTGCAAGCAGAGCTAATCACTGCGCAAACCCAGAAAAAAGAGTGTTAGGCTCAAATGGAGCCACTGCAGGAGTGGGCAGCAGAAGTCCTAGCACAGGAAGAGGAAGCTAAGACACAGATAGAACAGACCCAGGCAGAATGTGTAGGATTGATCAGCGACGAAGTTGCAGTCTAGGTAGTGAACATAATCAAGGAGAAGACTGTGTAGGCGCAGACACAAGCAACAAAGCTCAAGGAAAAGTTCCAAATGATCACCAAGGAGATCGAGGAAGCTCAGAAGGATTAGGTGGCTCGGGATGAGCCACATGTTAGTGTTGGCATCCTGTTGGTAGTAGGTCGAAACAGAAAGAAGGATGATCATGGGGAAAGAAAACATGCAAAGAAGGAAAGCAACAGCTAGAAAGAAACACAACATGCACGCATGCAAGAAAGCGTGCACAAGGAAAGCGACAGCTAGAAGGAAGAATAGCACGCGCACGTGAGAGGAAGACCTAACGTCAGTAGGGTTAGGGTTTTGGTAATGTATTGTAATTTTTGAAGAGCCAAAGATGTATAAATACTGATATTTAGGTATTATAGAGAGATGGATTTTGTAGTTGTTATGATTTAGTTAGTATTTGGGTTTTTGTATTGTCCGGCATATAATCAGTTCTTGAGTATTGTAGCTATGCATGGGTGGGTGCGATATGTATCATTTTGTTGTATGAACTATGTTGTAAGTTGTTGAGCTAGAGGAGATGAGAGAAGGTAGATATTGAGGATTAGATCGCAGGCTGAGGAGCCTGGTGCAGTCTAGTTTTCCTCATACTCATATAGATCTTACCCATTTGAGGAGAATTGTAAGTGTGCAGTGTTGTAGATGCAGAACTATCACAATAAAAGAGCCAAGAGGAAAATATTTGTGGGTGTATCCCAGGAGGGGGTGAACCACGGTAATATCTGTGTAATGTGATGAATGCATGCATATCTTTATCCTATTTTCAATAGTTATTTGTTGTGCTTAATGAATGAATGAGTTATTATATTGCCTGTGAAATATGGTTGCGCTATTAAGGGAATAAGTTGTTGAAGTTAATGCATAGTCATGAATAACAGCATGTTGCATCTACCAGTTCTAATAATGGTTCAATGGTTGAGATCTCATATCTCATACTCAATCCTAGGCTGTAAACACCTGAGTCTTGCAGCCACCCATTAAAGTTATCTCGGGTGAAACTGCGCAGCGCATTCTGTCTGATGTGTTGCCTTCTGGTTTACCAGGAGGGCCAATAGTTTTAGAGGCTTTGTTGGAAACCCAAAAGACATGAACCCTGGGTCAATAAGAAGCTTAGAGTAGAATAGAGGAAGAATAACCAAAAAGGGGCAAGTGTATGGATTACATAAACGATATTCATAATTGTGGTCAGTCCTCTGAAAGTAACCCTATTTTGACTCTTTTCCCACATATAATTCTTGAACAGGAGATTACCTACGAAGATATGAACCCTAATTTTGAAAGTTCCACAGTAAGTCCTAAAACTCATATAGAAACTTGGCTTTGTGTGCCACAAGAAGAGTTCATTGAAACTCATTATATTACACATGCTTATGCAAAGTTACTTGGTAAGATACCAAAAACTTCATAGCTTCCAAGGAAGAAAGCTACCTGTGTAAGATGACTAGAAAACCATCCCAATATTTTTGTTGAATCTATAGAATACCTCGTCGAAACTGCATTACAAGAAGTTTCAGTACCCTTGCATTGTTTCCACCTACCCCTTCTGAATTTGAACATAACCTTGAAGGTGAAAACCCTGAAATTAACCTCGAGTAAATCATGGGTGAATGTCAAGAGTGAAGGGAAGTGATCCCACCTTGGATGTCTGAAGGAGCCATAAATTTAGCGAGAGCCTTACATGAAATGCCTAGGAAATATGATAAGGTCCTTCCCAAGTTTGATCCAGACATACCTGGATCACCAGAGGATCACATAAAAAAATTCTTCTTAGCCACTTTCTTTCTAAATGTCCAACATGAATATGTGGTCTCTAGGTTGTTTCCTTACACCTTCTTTGGCAGATCATATACATGGTACTTTAGTCTACCACCTAATTCCATAACCTGCTAGGAAGAATTTGAGAAGGTATTTATTAGAATATTTGGTGAACGGAAAACAACTGCATCCTTGTATAAAGAGTAGGGAGCCATTAAAATTGACAAAAGGGAAAAAGTGAAATATCTCAATAAGATATTTCTCATGGTCCTAACTAACTTTATTGTTGACACAACTCTTTCACAATCCTTATCCATCGAGTACTACACTGCAGTTCTTATCCCTTCCATAAGCATGTTCATCAAGTGATCCAATAGAGACACTTTGGCTTTGAATTTAGATGGATATGAAACTGTAGAAAGGGAGTTATCCTCATATTAACATCACTCACACTCTGAGGAAATCAGGTTGGCTAGAAATAAACCTTTACTGCTAACAAATCCACCCAAAAAGGAACCTAAGGATATTGACAGCATGGTGAAGTTGGTCAAAACACTATCGAATGAAGTCATAGATCTAAAAAATAATGTTGATGAAGGATCTTCAAGACCTAGAACTTTCCACCCATTTTTTAAGAGAAATGACAACCATCCTAGACCACCCAAAGCTCCTCAAGTTGCATTAAATCTAGATAGCTTCGGTAAGATAATTTCTTCTCATATCATCAACAAAACCATTTTGAGAAGACATGTCCTTAGTGGGTAAATTCCATGAACTTGGTTATAAATCAACTGTTAGATAAGAAAATTATGAACAATGAACAACCAAGTGACATAGTGAATGATGATATCACTTAGGAACCTCCCCCATATGATACTATGTTCCTTTGGGACTAGTGTCTAGACTTAGATGATGATCAAATAGAATAAATATTTGTAGAAAATACACCAATAGTGAAGGTTGTTCCTAGATATTACAATTTACGCAGCAAAGGTCTAGTTCCCAACAACTCCTCTTCCCAAGATGCTAATGCTCCCCTCAGGAATATTACCCCTCGTATTCCTACTTTGAAACCAAGTATCCCAAACTAGACAAAAGAAAAAAATAAATATGATACAGTTTTTCCAACTAACATTAGCAAGCCAAGTACATCCAACCCAACTATAAGCAATCCCAAATACAACACAATTGAACCCAATAGAAAGACCAATGGAACACAATTGAACCCAACAATAAGCAGACTAGAAAGGAAATCTCTAGATTACAACGTCATATAATATATGAAGAAAATGAAATCCAATATATCCATTTTTTATACATGATCATTACCACACAAGCATGATCTGCTGCATTATGCCTTTAAACCTGATAATTCTCAAAAGAAAATCATTACAGCTACTTATAGTATTCCTAAAATTGTTGAAGCAAAAGAAGTCCACCAGGTGGAAATAGAGGTTTCCATAAACACAAAAAGTATAGGTGCGCACTCGAAATATCAGGTACCTCCTTTGTTGGTTATGTATGAAATTTTCTATTTCAATTTAGACAATTGCTTAGCTGACTCTAGTGCCTCATCAACCATCATGCCTTATGCAATATGTCAAAATATAAAAGTTGTCCCACAGTTAACCAAAACAAGAATCATACAGTTAGACATGACATATTTCAAAGTGAAATAATAACTTAAATATGTCTTAATTAGGCTTGCATATGACCCTATATTACATCAAGTTATTGATATTGTTGTGGTTGATATACCTGAAATTTTTGGTTTGTTGTAAAGCATGGACTATTTGACTAAACTTCAAGGATATTTTTCAACTGACTGGTCCCATCTGTGGCTTCCTTATAAAGGTAAAACAAATCATATCCATGTGTACATAGAATCTCACATGAAGCACACGGTAACTGAGTTGGAAGGTAAAAACGAACCCATCATATTTTCTCACATTGTTCTAGATAACTATTTTTTTGAAACTGATTGTGGTTTTTATGAAACACAAACATCTGAAATACATCCATATTTCCATTCTAAACTCCTTCCACGAATGTCATATAATGGTGCTTGTACCATATTAACTAACTTAGGTTTTAGCACAACTAACAAAACTAAGATTACTAACATGTGGTCCATGTTCTTTAATGGCTCCAGGTCACAAGAAGGAGATGGGGCAGGATGTGTGTTGATCAATCCTGAACAATGTAAGATGCTCATATACTATTGCCTATAATTTGAATGCACCAATAACATTGCAAAATATGAAGCCTTAGTATAGGGTCTGAAAAAGGCCATTGACCTTAAGGTGAAGTGCCTCAAAGTATTTGGTGATTTAGAAATAATTGTTCAACATGTAAGAAATACCATTCATTGCTTGTCACCACATCTAAAATCATATCAACAAGAGGTATGGAATATGCTCTACTCTTTCGACACATTCAATATTACTTATATAGCTTGTAATCAAAATATTGACGCAAATATATTGGCCAGTGCAACATCTAGGTTCATGGCCCCTAGTGATGGCTTTTTCGTTGAAATGATTTTCAAGCCTTCCATATTAGATAACATCACGAACTAGAAAGTATTCAATAATGATACTCAAATTATCAATTTACTCACCAAATTAGATGTCTTCCAAGATTTTATGATTGATGATGAAACTCATCAACAATATCTTCATAATTGTTGGGATGAGGCAAGCAAAGTAAAAGAAAATTTCATCCCGAGGAATGTATTGACACTTGAGAAGTTAATTGATTTACATACCAAGTTTAGAATGCTTGCTAATCCAAATACTAACAGTTCAACCACGATGCATTTTATGGTCTATCTAGGGACCTTTGAACAACCCAAGTGTGTCAACCTGGGACCCTGTTATTTGGAGGCAAAAAAGTACACATTTACACACATGTTCAAGAAGAACCATGATGTGTTTGCATGGAATGATGATGACTTGAATACTTATGACACCTAGATAATTCAACATGTGATCCCAATTAAAGAAGGTGTCAAACCTTTAAATAAAAATACATACGACTGTTGAACCACTTATCTAGAAGGAATTGAAGAAATTGTTAGATGCTTGAATCATTTTCAAATCCTATCGTTCAACTTGGGTATCGAATATGGTGGTCGTCGCAAAGAATTCAGTAGAAATTAGGATATGTATAGATTTATGGAACCTGGACTAATATTTCGACAAAGAAAACTACCCAGTTCCCCCTATGGAACAGATCTTTCAATTCATCTCTAGCTCCAAAATGTTCTCTCTATTGGATGGGTTTTCAGGATACAATCATATTCTCGTGGCAGAACCAGACTGATTGAAAACCACATTCAGAAGTAAATGGAGAACATATGCATACAAAATGATTCCCTTTGTTTTAGTAAATGCATGCTCTACTTTTTAAAGGGATATGGATATTGCTTTCAAAGGATTAATCGATCAAAGTATTGTGGTCTATCTCGATGATGCCACAATTTATTCAAAGAAAAGGGAATATCACCCAAGACATCTAAAACAAATATTTGAATGATGCATAAAGTATTGGAAGTCATTGAATCCCAAGAAGACTATTTTCATTTTTTTGGAAGGTATACTATTAAGGCATGCTATTTTCGAAGATGAAATTTTAGTGGACCCCAGAAAGAATAAAATCTATTATTCAAATCCCTCCACCGCATAGTAAGAAGTCAATGTAGTCTTTTTTTTGGCAATATAAACTTTGTGAGAATATTCATTCCAGACTTCATCGAAATCAGTAAATCGCTTCAATGGATGATTAAGAAAGATGTTCAGTTCAAATGGACATCTGTTAAGAAAGAGGATTTTTAAAATATCAAAAGGGCTTTTTCTATTGCACCATCTCTACAAAGTCCATATTTCACTAAGGACTTATAGTCGTACACCTTTGCGTCTGATCATTCTGTCACAGTAGTGCTCAAGTAGAAGGATGAGCATGGAAATGAATACATTGTCACCTTCATGAGCACTGGATTACAAGGTGATGAAATGAACTACCCACTAATGGATAATCAAGCTTTTGTCTTCCACATAGCAATCAAGTAGTTCAGATCTTACATTTTGAAGAATCATACTAAATCACCGTCCCTCATCCAGAGGTCATATCCCTCTTTGTCCAAAGGGATCTTCGAGAGAGACAACGTAATTGGATGATAGCCCTGTAATAATATGACTTGGAATTTAAACCAACCAACATCATTAAAGGTTAGGGCCTTTGCAAATTGGTGACACAAGATATGGGTGATGAAAATCAAGAAGAGGATGGATGGAAAGAGGAGCCAAATATGTATACACAATAGGTTTCTTACATTCCAATTGTTTAAGACTCATATTAAAATGACCTCAAGTATTATCTTCAGCATGGTACGACACCAAAACACCTCAAGTCAAAGAAGAAAAGAGCGCTCGGACTGAAATATTTACAATATCAGCTGGTACACGACATATCGTTTTGAAAAAACTATGATAGAGTATTACTTCAATGGCTTGAAAAACAAGATGCCAACATAGTCCTCAAAGATATACATGATGGGCCAATAGGAGGCCATTTCTTACGAGATACAATGACTCACAAGATATTGAGAGTCATATACTATTAGCCTACACTATTCAAAGATGCCCATGTGTATTCACGAAGATGTCCAAAATTCTACAGGAAGAGAATATAAAGCTGATGTTCCTCTCCAGCCTATTGTTATTGAATAACCCTTCGAACAATGGTGGTTGGACATCATTGGTGAGATCAATCCAAATTCCTCCAAGAAATGTATGTATATCCTAACCGTTATTGACTATTATACATGTTGGACAAAAGAAATACCGCTAATCAAGGTGAATGAAGAAGAAATGATCAATTTCCTTGAACAATATATCATCATAAGGTTTGGGGTACCTAACTCTCTTGTGTTCGACAATGCAACATATTTTTTTGTCATTGAAATTTTCCAAGTTTTCTTTGGAAAGGAGGATTACTTTGAAACACTCAACAAACTATTATCCTTGGGGCAATGGTTTGGTTGAATCTACAAACAAGAAAATGATCTGAATCCTTAAGTGAACAGTAGTTTATCACCAAAGAAATTGGCATAACACCCTACCCAATTTCCTATAGGTCGATCGTGTCACCCCTAAGGCCTCTATAGGAACTTCTCCATATTTTCTTGTCTACGAGAAAGAAGTTATTTTACCTTAAAATGTATACCTTTCTTCCCTATAACACACTTAGAAATCTCATGGAAGATAATGTCTCGTCATCCAATGATGAATCGATACCTTACTGAACTTAGAAGAAAATCACGCTAAGGAAAAACACAAGTTCAAAACCCACCAACAGAATATTAAGCAATGGTTTGATAAGAAGTCTATTGATGAGAAAGATTTCCAAGTTGGAGATCTGGTCCTCAAATGGGACAAGACGCATGAGGATAAAGGAAAAAATTCAAAATTACAACAATTATGGCTTGGGCCCTTCATGGTCAAAGAGAAAATTGGCCAAGGAACTTACCAGTTACAAACTCTTGAAGGGGAAGTTGAGCCCCTCCTTGTAAATGGCCAAATCCTGAAACACTATATCAACTAGCTTCCATGGTAGCCCCCTCATTGTATATATGTAAAAAGTTTGTTTTTTTTTTTTTTTTTTCCTGCTCATTTTTTTTATTTGATTTCGGTTTGTTTTTAGACTCAATATTTTCTAGTTTGTTTAGTTTTTCAGTATTTATTTTTCTCTCTTGAAAAGTGTCGCCCTGAATTTCTCAAATTCTTGATAGCTTAGTCCTGGACATGCTTCTAAATTGTAGCAAATTTGGTGCCAGTAGCCTAAAAAATCTGTGACCTGGATTCCAGACACAATCCATCCTTAGTTGTATAGCTTTGATGTGCATCACTTTAATTCATATATAGTAGAGGAACATAGATCATCAATATACGAGCATCATGCATTTAAATATGACAAAGTAAGGAACCAAGGGATCAGCTTAAGAACAAATTTGTATATTTTCTGGACTAAGAGGAAATGGTTTGGGAAGAAACATTTGTAGTATTCCATAGAACCTTACTCAGGGAGTTCTCTTATCTATAATCAATTTGGAAAATATCACTATCATAGGTGTCATCCCTAGTTCCTTTAAAGGAAAACTAGAATCCCCCCACTCGCCTCTCTCTAAGTGTAAGAGAATTGAATTTCAAAAGGTAAAGACTTGGGGAAAGACACTCTATATCACGTGGCACATGCAAGTATATCCATTGGGAATATAGATGCTTAATGGCAGTGAAGCAAGGCTTCTGACATCGGGGTGACTCCATCAGGGCTATGGATGCTCACTGGCAGTGGAGAAACACCAAAAAAATGCATCCCACCTTGTATTTTCAGCATTCCTAATGTTTTGTTTCCTTGTAATAGTCCTCATGTCTCCCCTAGGTCATTCATGTATGAATAAGTATACACTAAGAGACAATCTATTATGAGGCATGGTCCTAACTTCCCCTTTGTATCATACAAATGGTGTCTCAT
>ML830576.1:0-21193 GCA_009831015.1 Picea engelmannii | reverse complement strand
AATTGTTTTATCTTTTTGATAATTTAAAATATACTAATTAAATGAGAAAAGGGAAAAAGGGTTAATTTCCACCTGTCTTTTTGAGTTCTAATTAAAAAAAGGAAAGAGGGAAAATCTAAAATATTAGGAAAAGAGGTAAACATAAAAAGGGAAAAAGGGAACATAAAGGAAAAAGCAGAAAGTCAAACTTAGGAAAGTATCTACCATTTAAGAGCTTTCTAATTTACACTGAACTAGCAATTTAATAATGGAGAAAGCCATTAAAACCTGTAAGAGAAATTGGGGACACCTAGGAGTGATTCTAGGAGTAACTCTAAGTGGGTGAGGGAAATAAAGATAATTAATTAATTAAAGAAATTAATTTATGGAGGAATAAAGGGGATGGGTGACACTTGTACGGGGAGGAATTTTTAGGAATTAAATTTTAAAAAAACTTAATTAAACGAGATTTTAGGAAAGTAAGGAACCACGAAACTCTATATAATGAAGGGAGGAGATGAAGGTTGGATCTCTTCTGTTTGCGTAATGTTACGCTACAGAAATATCTACTTGACTGACTTAACTTGTGGGAGTTGGGATACCCAGCTCGGTGAGGAGTGGTAGCTTGGCCTTGCGAGGCGAGCTGGGAGCTAGTCGAAATCTCTGGATAGTGAGTGTGTGGCCCCTTTGTGGCTCAGGGGGATAAGGGGGAAGAAGATTACCCCTAGCATTGGCTGGGAGGTACTGATGTAGTCTCGCCGGTCGGCACGCGAGAGTTGCAAGGAGCATGCAGGACATCCACTCCAAATAGGCAACGGTACTCTTTCTTAGTTTTGTATGGTAAATTGTTTTAGAACTTATGCTTGAATCTGCATTTTTACTTGGGTGAGTGAACTAATCATCTAGATGGTTTTATGAAATTTTCTTAGCCTAGCTCGATGATAGATCGGCTCCCATGGATTCATTTCCCCGCACATCTTGACCACCTTGTTGTGTTGATTATGACCTTTGTGGTTGTTTAGCCTTCGCCCCTAGCTCACCAATCCTTGCCTAAGAAGTCAGCCAGGAGCCTGATCTACGGTCATCGTCTTAGCATTAAAAGACCTATGGATCTCAATGCCCTGCTTTTTTGTGCGAGGATGATGAGCGAAGGACGAACCTGTTAACCGAATACCCTTGATGTTTGTCCCTGGCTGATTGTTGATTCCGCCATCTGGCAACGACCTCCGCGTGTGGATTATCTTGTGTCTTGGTTGGTTTTCTTTATGCCTTGACTAATAGAACCCCTGCAATCATTCCATGACCTTTCCCATTGGATCCTTGCGTTCTCCTACTGTTGTCTGCGCTGTATTAGGGTATTCTGGCAATGAAAAACGAAATGAATTCATCTCTGCATTTTACTTTGAGTATTCTGGCAATGAAAAACGAAATGATTTCTGGTCTGCATTTTTATTTTGGGTATTCTGGCAATGAAAAACGAAATGAATTCATCTCTCCATTTTACTTTGGGTATTCTGGCAATGAAAAACGAAATGATTTATGGTCTTCATTTTTATTTTGGGTATTCTGGCAATGAGAAATGAAATGAATTCATCTCTGCATTTTACATTGGGTATTATGACAATGAAAAACGAAATGAATTCATCTCTGCATTTTACATTGGGTATTCTGACAATGAAAAACGAAATGATTTCTGGTCTGCATTTTTATTTTGGGTATTCTGGCAATGAGAAACAGAATGAATTCATCTCTACATTTTACATTGGGTATTCTAGCAATGAAAAACGAAATGAATTCATCTCTGCATTTTACATTGGGTATTCTAGCAATGAAAAACGAAATGATTTCTGGTCTGCATTTTTATTTTGTATTATGGCGATGGAAAAGAGGAATTATTCTTGTCTGCATTTCGTTTTACCTTTGGGGCGATTTTGCCCTTGATGAAGACTGTGTTCTGCTTTAAAATTTTGCTACCATTTGATTCATGTTAATGCCAACGTTTTTGCTTTTCAATTCATCAAATTTCCTGCTGTGAAAGACCATGATTTTGGAAATTAAAAACAGAGTGTGTGGCATGCTAAATTCGCCCACGTTTTTGCCTTTCAATTCATCAAATTTCCTGCTGTGAAAGACCACGATTTTGGAAATTAAAAATGGACTGTGTTGCATGTTGAATTCGCCCACATTTTTTCTTTTCAATTCATCAAATTACTTGTTGTGAATCGACCACTTTTGCCCTTGAATCGACCACTTTTGCCCTTGAAAACTTGTTTGTGTTTTACTATTGGAGGCCCATGAAATTTCCATTCAAATGTGTGGCTGAGGTTTCCGTAAATGGTCAAGGTTTTTCCCAACAAAGTTTGACTGAAATTGCTATTCACACCCATGATTTTTGTTGTGAAACTGAGGTCTATGTTGTTGCCTTGAATGATCACGAAATGCCTTTAAAACTGTGACATCGTTGCTCTTAAATGATGGGTTGCGTCCACTGGTGATTGAACGAATTCGCCTAATTAGTTGATTGCGCCTTTAATCTGTAAATGACCTTGGTTTTAGACAGCAATATCCTTAGTTACACCTTAGCCTTAATTTCCTTCTATCTATCTTTATGGTTAACTTTTGTCAGACAACAAGTGTAATAGTCAGCAGGTTGTACATTAAAATTGCTATTGTTGTTAGATAGTTCTTTTTTCCAGAAGAAAAATTTCACGGATTATATTAAAATATATAGTTCTTAGCAGCCAATACAATTATGCAATATCCAGAAAGGATACAGACAATGCTTTTTCAGAAATTACAGCAAAATTCTGAAGACAAACAAAAAGGCTTGTTACAAAAACAATGAAGCCTTTTCAGAAAATGTGTGCAGCCAATAGGAGACTGGATATGTCCGAGCTAGTGACAATAGCTGATTTCGCAAGAGCCAAAGAAATTCTGATTTGAAAGAGGAGAACCGGAGAATTGGAGTTAATAGACCTTGAGGAGTCGACGCTGTCCCTTTACTCCATCAGACCAAAGGTGAAGGGTGATGTATCCTTCCGGTTCCTTTAAAGCTTGCTTTGAAAGTGAATCAGCTTCTTGGTTATATTCCCGATAGATGTGGAAGAATTGTGTGGACTCGAAAGTGTTCTTAAGTGATTTGATTCTACTTTTCCAGCCTTCAAGAGAGGACACTCGCAATTCACTTCTATCGTTCAGCCATTCGATTATCACCTTTGAATCTCCAAGGATTTGGATCTTCGGGAGTGCAAGTAGATTGGCTATGTGTAATGTAGCCCAAGCCCCCAATAATCCATCCTTAGTATTCAAGCCAATTCCACAGTTTAGGAACCATTTGTGTGCCAAGGTGTTCGACAGTTTAATTATGCCACCTGCACGGCAACAGAGTCCGCCTGCCATTGAAGCTCCATCAAAGCTAGCAACAGGAAATTCAAAATTCTGATAATTGAAACTGGAACGAAGCAAGGAGCGGGTAATATCTTCCTCGGGCTTGTGAATAGTACCAAGTGCTCGAATCACTACCGAATGAGGAGAGGGGTTTTTTTTATCAAAGGTTGCTGCATTCCTCTCGAGCCACACAAACCAGCAAATAAGGGGAGGTAAAGTATTTGGCATAGTTTTATTTGTTGTCCACTTGGATAAACTATCAGTCAAACAGCTTCCGCCCCACTTCTGGATAAAATTTCCTGTGGAGTAAATCAAATTCCACACAACAATCGTGAAGGAACAGTGCAGAAATAAATGGTCTGTAGTTTCACTGTCTAGTTTGCACAGGATGCATCTGTTAGGGCCTTCCCAAACTCTGCGCTGGAGATTAGGCCACGTCAAAATTTTATAATTTGCGTCTAGCCACGTGAAAAGCTTAACTTTCAGCTGGAGATTCCAATTCCAAATGCTCTTTTGCCATCCGGAGGCTGTCTGTAAATTCTGTGAAGCGCAAATGGCTGAGTAGACGTTTTTTGAAGTGATGAGACCGGAGGCATTCCCTCCGGTCCAATGTAGTTCATCAATGTTATCTGCAAGTGTGATGCCCGATGCTTGAAGAGATCTTCTGAATCTGTCCCATTCTGATGCGATGTCTCCGGTGAGTTCTAATTCGGCACTGTCTAACCATTGAGTCGAGCTGGAGGAAAGTTGTTGTGTTTTCCAGGCATGTGCTAGTACGGTGATATGATTCTGCTGTAGAGTGGACCTGAGGCGTGCAGAAAGGAAGGAGCGCGTGCCCAAATCCAAAATTCTGTCTCTCCCTAACTCCACGAGAGATCCCGATCCAAGTTTCCAAGTGAGCCAATTATTGATAATGTGGACTGTTTTCAGCAGATTTTTCCAGATTTTGGAAGCCGAGAGATTTACAAATGTTTCTGAGCAAAGCCATTTAGTAACTGAGACAGAGTGTAGATATTTTTCTTTCAGAACCTTTTGCCAAAGACCATTGCTAGTGAGAGCTCTCCAAAGTGTATTAGTTGTTAAGGCCTTGTTGAAAGTAATAATGTTGAGGAGCCCCCAGCCTCCAAATTGTTTTGGCCAAGCAAGTGATTCCCAATTTGCAAGGTGATAATGGTGAGAATCTGAGCTTCCTTTCCACAAGAAATTAAACAAGAGCTTCCTTATTTTGTGTAGGATGGACAACGGGACAGCAGCAAGTGATAAACAGTACACCGGCTGATTTTCAAGAATAGATTTTCAAAGAGTATGTCTACCGCCCAAAGACAACCAACGAAAGCTCCAAAGGTTGATCTTATTTTCCACTTTATTTGCTAGTCATAACCAATCTTTTGTCTTCTGCACTCCATATTTTAGGAAGTACCCCAGGTACTTGAAACCCCCCTTCAGATCGGAGAACTTATACGGGAGTAGTTGCTTGAGGTGTTGAAGTTCTGT
This sequence comes from Picea engelmannii, assembly GCA_009831015.1. NCBI lineage: Eukaryota > Viridiplantae > Streptophyta > Pinopsida > Pinales > Pinaceae > Picea > Picea engelmannii. Next base: position 16,333 of record ML830576.1, on the reverse strand, counting down.
CTCCTCTAGTCCCGAAAAGTGTACTGAGGATTTGTTAAGATTTACTTTTAAACCTGAAACCAAACAAAATAGTTGAATGATGCGGTTGATCTCATGCCATTCCTGCAAAGATGCATTTGTCATTAGTAACACATCGTCAACGAAAAAAAGATGGAGGATTTTAGTCAATTTGGTGACTTTGATTCCAGTTAATGTGCCCGCTTCTTGATTGGATTTTAGTAGTAAGCTCAAGCTTTCCATCACAAGGATGAAGAGCAATGGGGAGAGTGGGAAACCCTGCCGAAGGCCTCTCCCAATCTTGAAAAAATTGGTGGCCTCCCCATTTACTAAGACAGTGATAGATGCCGAGCTAACACATTCCAAAATCCAACTTGTCAACTGAGGTCCAAATCCCACCTGGATCAAGATCAATCTCAGGAAGTCCCAGTTGACGCAATCAAAAGCTTTTTGTAAGTCTAGCTTAAGTAGTAGGGCCTTGGTACACTAATATTGTTATAGTGTTGAATAATAGCATTATATTGGAAATGGGTAGCAATGTATATATAATTGTTAAATGGTTAATGAAGATTTTGTTAGATTATATTTGTAGTAAATGTCTAAATCGTGCTTTAGACTTGATAATTGGGATGGCTTTTAAGGTAAATTTAGAATTGCCAATTGTTGACTAATTGTTATTTAGACTCACTGACTTGTTTCACTTTTAAGGTTAAATTATAATTGCAAATAGTTGACTAGCTGTAATTTGGACTGGCTAAATTAGATATGTAATTGATGTTAGTTGGATTTATAGATATCGCCTAATTGGTAACTTAGACCCGCTAAATTGAGTCGTAATTCATGTTAAGTTCAGCTAGTAATTCATTGATTAATGCAAATTAGACTGGTTAATTGATCTATAATTAATGCCATTTTAAATCATGGATATTGACCATTTAGTCTTGATTATCGGTTGGGTTGTTGACGAAGTCATTTTTAGCTTGCGCTTCCCATTGAGGGTGTTGTTGTTTATTATAAGTAATGTTTGTACTTGGCTATGTAAACGTTTAATGCGATTGGTTTTGCTCATTGTAAGGGTTCTAGTTACTTGTGTAATTAATTATGGGTGCATTGGGTTGTTAGGATGATTATCCTTAGCTTAGTAGGTTTGGTCTGCTTGTGTCGGGTGGGATGTAGACACCTCATTGTTCCTCAGAACAGTCGCCAGCCTTGAGACCTTAAATGGTCAAAATCGATGGGAACCTGAGGTTGAACGTTTCTTATGTGTCCTCGAGGTCCTAACCATTGCAGGGTAGGAAGGGCGGGTAGTCATTCTTATTCTTCGTCGGTTGAACGTCATACATTACTTCTAAGTGCTTGATGTGCTTTTATGTTAGGTCATTATGTTTGTTGTGGCATGAGTTGCATGCATTGTGTTCGTCGTCGTGTTGCGATGTTGAGTATAATGTCATTATTACCTTCTTACATACACACACACACACAAAAAAAAAAAAAAAATGCACTTTTTATGTGAGGCTTGTCGTAACGAAATGGGAGGTTCGTTACAAATGTTCACCAGCAAAATTTGGTAAAAGAAGCAAGAATTAGGGAGCTAGATGAGAATATTCGATAGGTAAATATCAACAAGGGATGTTAGGTACCAGATCTATTATAATAGAAAAAAAAAGAAATATTGCAAAGAATAACAATGGAACAACAAAACACAAGGAACCGCAACACCAAAATAATACCTTTATTGATAGGAAGCAATGTTCACTTGCCTCTTCGAGGGGGAAACCTCCAACAAAATAGCAATATATTACAATAATTCTCAAGACACATACTTCTCATGCCATCAACTCCTGCTTATACTAAATCTATATACCAAAAGAATAATCTAGAGGAATATCTTTATAGAAGAGGAATATTCTATAAGGTATTCTTACATTTAACTTATTCTTCCTTATTATTGGGCCTTGTTAATATCGACATTTATTACATGGAAATATATTATTCTACCTAGATGATAGGTTAGGGAGGTTAGGTACCTAACATGCCCCCCCCCTTAAAAAAATCCTTGTCCTTAAGGCTTGAGATGAGGAAATTGTTGCAGAATGGTAGTTGACTCCCAGGTGGCATCTTCTCATTGTGTGTCCTTCCACTGAACTAAAAATTCCTTGATAGTGCGTTGGCAAAGACGACGCTCATGCTAGTCCAATATTGCTTGTGGATGTAACCAAATGGAACCTTCTTTATCCAAATCAGGTAGACTGCTTCGAGTATGGAACCTAGTGCCAAGAACTTTCTATAAGAAGGAAACATAAAAAATAGGGTGGAGCTTAGAGTGACTGGGAAACTCTAATTGGTAGGCCACGAGCCCCACTCTCTTGAGAATCTGGTAAGGACCACATAATTTGGGGGTCATTTTCTGATAGTGTTGGGATTTGATTGAAGTCTTCTTACAAGTTCATAGATGAAGAAACACTTGGTCCCCTTCAACAAATTCACATTCATAATGACCCTGATCTTCTTGTTGTTTCATGCAATTATGAGCCATGAAAAAAAATTCTTCGAGAGTACAGAGGATGGCCATGTGGACTGTAAGAGTTTGATCCACCTGATAAACCTTGGCGACACTGGGCATGTATGATACAACTGAAGGTGGAATTTTTCCATAGACTTCTTCAAAGGGAGTCATGTGAGTAGCAGTGTGGTAAGAAGTGTTATACCACCATTCAACGAGGGGTAACCATTGAACCCATCAATTTTGTCTGTTAGATGCAAAACAACTCAAATAGGTTTCCAAACACTTGTTGATTGCTTCAGTTTGTCCATCATTCTGAGGATGATATGTTGTACTAAGATGCAATTGGGTTCCGTGGAGTCGGAACAATTCTTTCCAGAAAGTGTTGGTAAAAGCTGGATCATGGTCAGAAACAATAGAATGAGGCATGTCATGGAGTTTGAAGATATTATCCATACTAATTTCAGCCACAATGGATGCTATGACTGGTTGTTGAAGAGCATGAAAATGAGCATATTTGGAAAGACAATCCAATACTACCATGATGACAAACTTATTTCTTGATTTAGGTAAGTCAACAATGAAGTCCATAGAAATATATGTCCAAATAGTAGGTGGGATCGACAACAGTTGGAGTGTTCCTGGAGCTTTGACTGTCTCTCCCTTATTGAGTTGAAAGGTATTGCATTCAGCCACAAAGGTGTGAATTTCATGTTTCATACCATCCTAGAAAAATTAACATTTGAATCATTCCTAGGTTTTGGTAAAACTAGGATGCCTAGTGGTAGGTGAAGCATGAAACACAAGAGCACGGTGGATTTAAGGTTCGATTGTTTGCTTAAATAAAGGAAACCTTTATAAGAATCTTGTCATGGTGCCACAAGTACCCTAGAGAATCTTGCAAATCCTATTGTAGAGTTTGGATCGATATTGAAATTTTTGGGTCTTGCAACCATTCCCGACGAACCTCCTGAAGTCAATCTACGAAAATGAAAGAGAGGGAAAAAAGGGACCCATCTTCTTCATATTTCATGGAAAGGGCATCGAACACCACATTTTATTTTCCTTTTTTGTAGATGATCTCATAATCATATCCAAACAACTTGATTACCCATTTTTGTTTCCCCGGTGAAGAACTTCTTTGTTCTAGAAATACTTGAGGCTTTAATGATCAATTTTTATTTGAAAGCATTGCCTTAAGAGATAAGTACTCCAAAGATCCACAACGTGCAAGATAGCCAACATTTCATTTTCATAGGTGGATTGGCCCAAATGGCACTCGGACAAATGTTTGTTGGTGAAATCCAAATTTCAACCATATTGCATGAGGACAACCCTAATTCCCTTCCCCGAGGCATCACACTCCAGTACAAAGGTATTGTTGAATTTAGGGAGAGCCAGAACTAGAGTAGTGCACATAGCCCCTTTCAAAGCTTGGAAGGAATGTTCGGCTGCTAGAGTCCAACTAAAAGCATTCTTTTTGAGTGCTATGAGGGGAGATGTGATTTTCCCTTAATTCTTAACAAACTTGCAACAATATCCCATCAAACCCAAGAATCCACATAGAATTTTAAGAGTTTTTGTGTGCGACCAATCCTGCATAGCTTCGATTTTCTTCGGATCCACCTTGATACCATCCTTGCCGACAATATGTCTTAGGTACTCAAAATAAGAGCCTCCAAAAGCATATTTAGACTGCTTCAAATAATTTTTTTGCTGAGACAGTAGCTAGAGAACAAGATCCACATGGTAAATATGGGATTTCCAAGTTTTTTCTATAGATGAGAATAGCATCAAAGAAAACCAAGACAAAATGACGAAGGAAAGGACAAAATACATGATTCATGAGACTTTGAAAAGTAGAGGGATCATTACGGAGGCCAAATGGCATAACCAAGAACTCATGGTGACCCTCATGAGTTCTAAATGCAGTCTTGGGAATGTCTTCTTCTTTCATACGGATCTAGTGGTATCTAGAGAAGAGATCAAGTTTGTAAAATATTGTGCACCACTTAATTCATCCAAAAGGTTATCGATGACAGGAATGGGAAATTTGTATTTTATGGTGAGTTTATTGAGAGCTCGAAAAGTAGGACACATGTTCCAAACACCTTCTTTCTTGAGTACCATGACTACAGTAGAGGAATAGGGACTGGTACTGGGACAAATGACACTAACTTCTAGAAATTATTGAACAATCTTCTCAATTTCATTCGTATGGGTGAAGGGATGATGATAAGGGAGAACATTTGGAGGAAGATTGTCTGGAACTAGAGGAATGGAATGATCATGGACACCTCGAGAAGGGGGAATTCCTTGGGGGGGTTGAAATACATCTTGGTGGTGGGAGAGGATAGATTGGAGGTTGGTATGTACAGAGGGTGTCTCAACCACTTGAATGGAATGAAGTTGGGAAATAATGTCAGAATGACCTTTTCTAAGGATATTTTCCATTCGGTGGGAACTGATGATCTTTGGTGGCCCTGTTTCTAGAATTTCGTGGTTAATTTATGGAAATCCATGGTGACACGGTCGAGAGTGCATATCCATTTCTCACCAAGTATAATGTCATAATCACCCATGTCAATAGAAAACACATGATATTTCAGTTGGTACTGACCAATTTGGAGGCACACATTTTCATAACGCACTCCACATTTCATGGAACCCCCATTTGCAATCATGATTTGGAAATTATTAATTGGACGGATATAGCAATTGACTTCTTGGGAAATGAAATGATGAATAAAATTATGGGTGTTGCCACTGTCAACTAGAATGATGACTTTTTGGTTCTTAATGTAGCCAATTAACTTGAGGGTTTAGGGAGCAAAGAAACTCATGAGTGAATTCATAGAAATTAGTGGTTCAACTTTTGATGGATCATAGGGTTGATTAAGATCATCTGGTGGGGGTAGCTTGGGTACATGAGAAACATTTATTTGTTCTTTAGAAACATCCTCAAATATAGCCATAAAAATATTGTTTTCCTTACACTTGTGCCCCCAAAAATACTTGTCATTGCAATTATAACAAAGACCCTTAAGTTAGTGTTCAACTATTTCATCCTGAGTCAATATATGGATGTTTAGGGGAGTGGAAGGAGGGGCATGAAGGGTGGGTTTAGGGTGAGGAATAAAGGGTGTTTTACAAGTTTGGGATGAGACAATTTTTTGTTCTTCCTTGGCTCATTTTGTATCTTCCAACCAAGTATGGGGGAGATCCATGAGGACATGGGAACACATTTCATCCTTGAGGCCACTAATAAAGCATTCCCTGAAAAAAGTAGTTGCCATGCCCTCCATTCTGAAAGCCAATTTCTCAAAGGTAACTATAAACTCTTCCACTCGACCAATTTGTTTCAACTTGGTCAAACGACCTAAATGATGGGTGTTGGTGTCAAAGTGGTCATAAAGATATGCAACAAATTGTGTCCAACACACATACCCTTAGCATGCCTTTTTACACCATTGTCACCATTGTCAGCGTTCAGGATCCAAATGGAGAACAACATAACGGAGTTTTTCCAACTCATCGGCAATGCCATGAACATAGAAGTAGTGTTCCATTTGGGTGACCCAACCCATGGGATCTGAGCCATCAAATTTGTTCGCATCCACTTTAGGAAGTTGTAGATCATGATAAAATTGATGGGACTGAAAAGTCTGGGAATTGGAGGAAGTATCACCTTCGAGGTGCAAAGGTTGGTCAGATGAGGTAAGTCTCGAGGAATAATCATTTTGATGAAGAGGTGGGCAGTAAATGATTCAAGTTGTATTGCAAGATGGCATTCCATGTGGGCATAGAGGTCCTTCTTCATGTCCTATTTCAGGTTTTCCATTTTGGCATCTATGGTGGAATGCATGTTGGAATTGATGGTGGTAATATTTGTTGGGGTTACTTCACACAGACCTAGGATTTATTTTTCCTAAGGTTTTTCCTTGTTTATTAGTCATAATTAGTCATTATCCAGTATTTTATATTTTAGGGGAGAATATTCCACCTAGAGAATATTCTCTTTCAGTTGACACTTCAATTTGACTAGTTGAGTTGAGTTTAGATGCTGCATTGGTTTTGTCACCATGAAACATTGGGATCATCACCAGATAATGCGCAATTGTCTTGGGATCATCACCATACTAGCGCATTACCCTTGATTTCCTGAGTTAACTCCTCATTACTCTTTGTCCAGTCAGTTAACTGAAGACTAATTAACTAGTTAACTCAACTAGGTGGTAGTTCACTCCCATAACTGCCTGAGAGACTAGACTAGGTGGCAGTTCACTCTTGTAACTATTGGTGTGTGTCCAGATCACTCCAGACCACCACTATGGTGAATTATTTACTCATGTATCATATATCTGTTGTAAATTATTCACTCTTTAAGTGTGGAATATGGTTAATGAGAATTCTTCCATTCTTTCTCTCCTTCTTCTTCCTTCTTCAATTCTCTCTGCAAATGTGTGTATTATTGTTTAGCTAGATCTATTATGTCTAGGTTCAACACATTTACAATATTGACATTAATTTTCCATACTTCCTTCTGGGTCATGGAGAAATCAGATGAAAAGACATTGAGGTGTGATTCAAGGTCTTGGTTGCGGGTGTGGACCATGGTGAAATGGGGGCACGGGAAAGGGGCGGGTGGGTCCACACAAAAAAGGGGTTGCAAGTGAAGGGTATCACGATGATTAGTGTGAAAAGGGGAATCCAATGGGGTAGGTCCCAAATAAGGGGGTCGGGACCATAGAGAAAAAAAAAGGCTAAAAAATGATAAGTAGTACTTCGATTTGAATAATACTGCAGTGTCGAAATTCCCAAATTCTTAACATGAAAAAATGTGTATCAATTTTGCAACCATAATGTAGGAGGAAATGTTGCACGACAACAGTTATTTTTTGTTTTGTTTCCATCCAAAAGGTTAGGGTTTTCAAGGTTCCTACAGACAAGGTTTTTCTCTGTGCTATAGCTCTCTGATATACATGTGAGTTTGAACAATAGTAATCAACCCAATATCTCAGGGCACCAACTAAGGAGGCTAGATCGTACCCTTATCCATACTACCCAATTACCCAGGTACTAGAGAGTATCTTTCCAAGTACTATTCTCAGTGGCACTATAGAAATCAGGCGACCGATCGGTTGATCTATGGAGGGTTTCAGGATACCTATGCCAACCCGTATACAAGTGTTGTCTGATGTGATACCACTGAAAGGTGTACCAACAAGGGTTACAAGGGTATCCAACAAAGGTGAGCTTAAAAAACTCTTGTATTTCATGCATGTATTCTTCCTCGGCCACGAATTTATGCATTGAATGAGATGTCACTATAATTTTAAGACACCGGAACATGTCTCTACTCTAAAAAAAATTAACCCACAATCACTTCCAAGGAAAGTGATTTAATACCACTTGTTAGGTACCAGATCTATTATAATGCCAGTAAACAAAAATATTGCAGAGAATAATAGCAGAACAACAAAATATGAGGAACCAAAACTACAAAACAATACCTTTATTGATAGGAAACAATGTTCACTTACCTCTTCGGGGGGGGATCCAGTAGAGAAATGCTCTATTACAATAATTCTCAAGAAAAATACTTGTCATGCCCTCGAATCCTATTTATAATAAATCTATCTACCAAAATAACAATCTAGATGAAGATCTTTCTATAAGAGGAAGCTTCTATCAAGTCTTCTTACATTTGACTTGTTCTTCCTTATTACTAGGTCTTGTTAATATCAACCTTTATTAGATGGAAAATATATTATTCTACCTACGTGAAGGGATAGGTAGGTTATATCCCTAATAAGGGAAACCTCTGGAGTTTCAAGGAAAGAACATTAAAAGTCAAGACTGAGCTCGAAGAATCCCTTGTCGACATGTATGCTCACATGCACATGTTACAGGACTTAGCTACTACCATCATAAACTGGCATAGCAATGTGAAAACCAAGCTCACATAGTTCAATATTATCTAAGAGGGAATGAACAACATTGATACATGGATCACAGAAAACACAGATGCACCTGTTGAAATCTATCGTCGCTTAGTTAGGGGGGGGGAATGGATGCCTATGCACTAGACCACTGCCAGCAAGCGGGAAAAAAATTATACAAAGAAATGACAAGCCCAATAGAAATAGTTTCATGCATACATAAAGCATCACAAGAACTACTCAAGTTGTGCCGACTAGCCTAACTATAGGAGCTTAGAAAAAATATTATAATGGAGGAACTAGTCGACAAGGTACATGACAACATAATTTGTAGATGAGGAGTCACTGAGGCAGCCACCATAGTAACTGACCTTATAGAACAATACCTCATCCAACCGACAAAGGTCCATACTATGGTTCAAGAATTCATGGCCACACTATCAAAATATGTGTGAACCCTTGAAGAAAACATAGCTATGAACACAACCACCATAGAAGAGCTTGCATACCATAGACTCGTATCTTTACATGATAAGTTGGAAACATGGGTATTATACCTTTGGGAAAAGAATCTATAAAAGGAAAAAAATATCAAATTAGAAATTGCTATTACATGTACTTTATTTTGTCTTTTTTGAACTACTCCCAATTTTGTCTTTTCTTTGTACACATGTCATTGGGAAGAGGGGAGATGAACAATTTTGTAACAATTTCTTTAGGGGAATAAAAAGAGTCATGAAATAGTTAGGGAAAATAGTATAAATAGAAGAAGAGGCCCACTTTGAAAGGGATTTTCAATTATTGTATAAACTCAAGAACTAATTCAAGTACATATATTGTGTTGATGAATATTGAGAAGCCCTCAGGGCCAGTTTTCGAAAGAGAGAAGAACTTGTGTGTGTGGCTAATTTTACTGTGAGCTTATTCAAGTAGAGTGTATGATTACTGAATGGACTATAAGAACAATGTTTGCTAATATACTAATATGATGCACACAATTTCATGTTACAATATTTCTATTATTTCTTATATTTTTAAGCCCCGATCTCATGAGTTGTTAATGTATGCAAAAATATAATTTAGACTTTTCTTATTATCTATATGTGTGCTCATGTTTCTAACTTTATACCTTCATTTCAGTTGTTTATGTGGGATTCTTGGCAGAGTTTAGTTTCATTTACATCTCATTTGGTTACTATAGTTTGCTCCTATCTAGTATAGGACAAGATACATTAGAAGTAGATTAGATTTATTTTCATACATAGTATTCATCTACATATTTGCATTGCATAGCCATCCATTTTCACCCTCATGACCAAAAATGGAAACCAGGACAAATTTTTGATGGGTCTCCTAAAAAAAATGGTGTATATTCTATTTGGGACTGTGCACCGAGGAGAACCCCTTACTATTACAGGGCGAATTTTTCCCTCTCAACAAGACCCTTCTTGAAATAACCTTTTACCCATCTATATTTTAAATTCAATAACCTCATCCTACAAAATATTATGGCTGGTGTAGGTGGAGGAAGATGTGGGGGAATTCAACTTCCACCCCCACCATATTTAAATCCTTGGGTTGCCACCAGATATGGCCCTTTAAATCCCCCCCTAATGTTCATGATCTCCCTAAGAATTACTTGAAGCTTCTGCCTAGATATAATGGTGAGAAAACTTTTTCTATTAAATAAAACATGGGTGCTTTCCAAGACTTCATTGATAACTTGTTTGTAGAGCACGATGATGTCTTCATGAGGATATTTATCCAAAATTTGGAGGAATACATCAAAAAATGGTCTAGGGAGATACATATTTCCTCCATTGGTACCTGTCAATCCCTAGAATCCACATTTATGAGACAATGGGGTGAATAGAAAGATAATGTATATTATCTAATAGAATTTGGCTCACTCATGAATAGAGTCAATGAAGCTATTGTTGAATTCTACAAAAGATTCAATAAACTTTACAATAAAATCCCCAAAGATATTAAACCTTCACAACCAACAACAAAAGTTACATATACTGGAGCATTTGATGTTGATTTTTCCATGGTGTTGAGGGAAAGGAGGTCCCCAACCTTGCTTGTCATGCAAGATGATGCAATATACATTGAATAAAACATGATTTCATCTTGAAAAATGAAACAAAATATGGATCAAGTAGAAAAACAAAATTAGAGAAGAATTTGTCACCTCTAATCCAAATAAAGATTCCCAAGAAGCAAGGATCGAAGAAATGCCTAGATTGATTAGGAACTTATCAAACAAGATGTCTAGATTTGAGATCATGAATAAAAATGCAAAAAAAACTCCTCAAAAGGGGGTTGTAATAAATCCTAACCAATTTAGGAGTCCTTTTAATCCTCAACTATTGAGAAGGGAAAGAAGAAATGAAGAACAACCCATCTAACCCCCTGTGCAAACCAATAATGATAACAAGCTTGTTGAAGAAGTCATGGATGAGGAATATGTTGATTACATAAAAAAATTCATCTGCTCCAGGATGAGAATGGTTATCACCATTTAAATTTTTGGTGTGAGATTGAGATTTCAGGGTTGGCAAGGTGCTAAACTGATTTGGAAGTCCGATAAATTTGGGGAACTGCTAGAAATGGAAAAAGGGGTTAAATTTGGAGAAGGTGTTAGGTGAATTGAGCTCGAAAGGGTATAGATCATCGTCCACTGAGATCAATGGTTAGGAAATATTTCGGGGTTGGAAACAGTGCGAAGGTCAAAATGTCTAAGCGGGCCCGAAATTTCAACCATGGTTTCCCGCAAAGGTACGTGGCATCCTCAGACGCATTTCGGGGGGAAAAACGGGTAAACTCTAAACCACCCCATCACACCCCTGAAATCATGTGTTAAATGTCATTAAATGGGTCAAATCCAAGGGTCACATGTGGAAATGAAACTTGACGGCCAGTCTAATCATCTTGAGACACATGTTTAGATATCATTCGTCCGCGCAGTTACAAGTAAGCACTGCCAAATAACTGATTTAATACTCATCATTGGAAATCAATGGTCGAACATGAGAGGTTGTTATCCCTGTAAGTACTTTCTTCAGTAGCCCATGATTAGTACTTGATGGTGACTGTTATTCAAAATGCAGGTGAAATTACTTTATTTTGGGTAATTGACGGTTTATTTTAGAGCAGGATTCATGCAAATCGAATCACTCATCCAATTCATATGCAGTTAAGGGAGATAGGCTTGTGTTCCATGGAAAACTAGAGATATCTAAGGAAAAATATCCAGAGATTTTCAGCAGACCAGGAAATCCAAATAATATGACATGGCTATCAAGTAAAAAGATAAAAAGGCATGCTGCGAAATTCCTAACAACAAAATCTCGCGAAAAATCTGTTGATGAGCCAAAATCAAGCGAAGATACCAGGTTGAATCCTATTTTGAGGGATTTGATCATTAATGGATACGCAGATAGATACTACACACAAGTTGGCAAAAGCAAAGGGAAGAAACAATGAAAGGAGGAGGTTAAAGCTAGAACGGTCAAAAGCGTTGAAGAAGATCAGCCTAGCTAGCTTGACACATTAAAGGAAGAAATTGAAAAGTTAAAATGAAGCTACATTCCATGCTAAATCGACTATGTTTCAAGGAATTTTTTGATATTGTAGACAAATGGCATTTGGTGGAAAGATCCCAGGTATTTTGGTTTCTATTTGTAACTTTCTCAAGAAAGTAGGAGTTCGGTTTTGATAATTTACACTCTCTGTAACCGATGTTTATTTTTGGAATCTTGGAGAAGATGATCCATTTTTTGGGTCTCATATTTAATTTATCTATATATATGTATATATATATATATATATATATATATATATATATATATTGTTAAAAATATAAATGAAGGGTTCGAATGGCTGGAGAGGGGCCTGCCTTTGTATTAGGAAAACTTTGTGATCTCTTATGAATTTTAATACAAGCAGAGAAGGTTTTCTTGGATAGCGAAGATTCATCATGGTGTTAATGTTCAGTATGTTTTCCTGTATTTCATATTCATGAATGTGTTTTTGTTGCTAGTAATAATCTTTAAGTAAAAGAAGGAATTCATCTTGCTAGTGCTCCTTCCTATATTAATTATACTTGTAATATGTTTATTGGTTTCTGGTTCAGAATTCACCCATTATCGGTGCCCTGTTTTTAGTAGCCAGCCTTTATGTTCCTTCTTCTAGAGCTATGCCAAGAGACTCAACCTTTGTTAGATGCCTCTTGTCATAGCGGTCTTTCCTCTTTTTCCATTGCCATCTCATATTGCTTATTTGGTTGAACACAGTGCCTATTTTTCCTTTGTTCCCTCGGGAATACATAGCATGCAAATTTTCATATGATTTCAGAAGTTGACCCCATTGCCCAATGGCCATGTTCTCTTGTTGGTCCTACCGACCCCTTTAAAAACTTGTCCTATTACAGAATCTGACCTCTGTGTGTCTATTGCCAAATCTTTTTGAGTATTTTCAGTATTTACACATTTGAGAGAGCCCTCTCTAGTTGGAAGGGTCATAATTTAACCTAAAGTTGGTTGAAAAAGTTACCTCTGTCATTTTTTTATCAGCCAAACAAATTTACAGAGTGCTAACAAGAATAACAATATTCATCTAACCCAAAATGATTATGAAAAAACACTAAATAATAGGAAGCATATCTAAAAAAATGAGCAGAGCCAAGAGGCTCTTTCCTTGGCTCAATATAGGATTTTTTCCGATGCATTACAGGTTGAGATGCACAAGAAATATGATCTTAAGCCTAGGCAGAAAGCATTTATACTAGAAAATCAACCTCAACCAAGGAATCCCAGTCTAAGTCATCACAAAGATAAAGACAACGAAGTTGCAAATGTTGCAAAGGAAGATGAGGTTTTAGAACCTTTGAAAGAGGAAAAGGAACCCAAATAAATTGATAAATTAGTTCCCTCTTTCAACACTGAGCATGAATTGTTAAAAATTAAAATACTTTTTCCTTTAGTTGAATTGGCCAAGAATCATTCGTATCATAAACAAATTGAGAAGGTTATGCATGGAGGGAGCCCCACAAACCCTCCTGATACTTTAAATGTTCAATATGAGTTCCCTACCATTGTATTTGGAACTCACATAGATGAGAAGGAAGAATTTGTTGCACCCTTTTATGTGACCCTAAATATTCATGATAAAATGTTGCACAATTGTATGCTTTATTCTGGAGCCTCATGTAACGTCATGCCCAAAGTAGTTATGGAAAAGTTGGGATTATAAATGACAGGAAATATCATGACCTATATTCCTTTGATTCTAGAAAAGTGAAGTGTGATGGCTTAATCAAAGACATGGTGGTCACGTTGTCCTAGCTATCTATCAAAAGCATTATGATGGATGTAGCAATGGCTGATGTGCCTGTGAATTATGGAAAAGTGTGTAGGAAAACTAGGAGGTACTATGCAAATGGATATTATATGCGCCACAATACTAGTATTTGGGTGGGAAAACAAAAGGTTGTACAGGGAGAAAAAAATTGACTATGTGTTCAATGATCATAATAACCCCATGAACCACCCCATTTATGCTTGTTGATGAAGACCTAGCTTGTTGCATCCTGTCAGTGATTGAAGAGTATAGTGAAGCTCCTACACCTAGAGATTCTCTTTTGAACTCTTATATAGAGGTAGATGGTGTATGGAATATTTATTTTGATGGGGAATATTAAAAACAAGGGGTGGGCGCTAGTGTAGTGCTCATATATCCCACTAAAAAATAAATTCCTTTATCTTACAAGATGGATTTTGAAGCCACCAATAATGTAGTTGAACATGAGGCCCTGATTTTAGGTTTGGAGGCTACAATAAAAATGCAAATTACCAAGTTATTAGTGTTTGGATATTCAGAGTTAGTGGTGCAAAAAATCAAAGGCTTATACCAAACAAGGAATCCAAGAATGAGGTCATACCAAAGTTAGTTATGGGATATGATAGATAATTTCTATGAAGATTTTAATATTACTATTTTTCTCAGATAATTCAATCAACAAGTTGATTCTTTAGCAATAGTAGCCAACACTTTTAGCCCACCAACCATTCCCCAATTTAAACATGAAATTGATATGAGATACAAACCATTTATCCCCGATAATATCAAATACTGGAAATTTTTGAAGATGAATAGAAAATAAAAAAATTCATGGAAGTGATTGATGAATTTGCAAATACTCATATGGACTCAGATGATGAAGAAGAGACTAAAGATATGATTGGGGAAAATACTAAGACAATCCCTGAATTCAACAATTATATGGCTGAACATAAAGTCCCAAAGCTAAAGAAAAACTTCATTCCAAAGGGGCGGGTACCTATGGAACAACTATTTGATAGAAATGATGTACCTATCAAACCAATTGTACTCTCAAAGGATGACAACATTGAGGACTATAATATAGGGACAGAAAAATAACCTAAGTATATCAAGTTGTCCAAATATATATTTGTTGAGAACAAGCCTAAATATTCACATTTGTTCAGGGAATATATGGATGTTTTTTCCTGAAAGTATGAGGATTTAAAGACTTATGAAACTAGCATCATACATCATATAATACCCCTCAAGTCTAGTACCAAACCTTTCATGAAGAAACTAAGGAAATTTAACCCTCTTCTATTGCCTACTATTTAGAAAGAAGTGACAAAATTACTAGATGCCCAGAGTATAATTCCTCTTAGATATTTTGAATGGGTGGCCAAATTGGTTCCAGTGAGAAAGAATAGTGAAGAAATAAGTCTCTACGTATATTTTAGAAATTTGAATATATTCTCACTGAAGGGAAACTACCCTTTGCCTAATATGGATCACATACTACATAAGATAGTGGGAGAAAATAGAATCTCCATGATGGATGGCTTCTCAAGATATAACCAAGTGGCAATGAACATGGAGAATAAAGAGAAGACAACATTTACTACACCATGAGTGACTTTCTTGTATGAAAAAATTCCTTTTGGTTTTATGAATACATGAGAAACTTTCCAAAGGGACATGGACAAAGCATTTGTGGGAGAGATAGATAGATTCATTGTCATATACTTGGATCACATGACTATATTCCCAAAGACAGATGAGGATTGCATCAATCATTTAAGGAAGACCTTTGTAAAATGTAGAAAATTTGGTTTGTCCTTGAATCCCAAGAAGTCCCATTTCACCATGAAAGAAGGAAATATGTTGGGCTACATAGTATCAGAGGAAGGAGTAAGGATATATTCAAAAAGGGTGGAGGAAATAAAACAAATTTCCTTGCCTAGAAACAAGAAGGAGGCATAATATTTCATGGGAAAGATCAACTTTCTCAGAAGATTCATCCCAAATTTCGTTGAAATGATGAAGAACATCATTGACATGTTAAAGAAAGATCATGAAGTTAGGTGGACTATTGAAGCTAAGGAGTCTTTTCAGAAAATCAAAGAAGTATTAGGAGAGTCTCTAGTCCTGGTCAGCTCGAATTACGATAAGGAATTCCTCATTTTATCTTTTTCCTCAAATCATACCATAGCTAATGTTTTATTGCAAAAAAATGAAGAAGATTAGGAGCATACCATAGCCTTTTTTAGCAAAGCCCTGAGAGATGTTGAATTAAGATACAATAGCATGGAGAAGAAATCATATTCCTTGGTTAAAGCACTAAAATCATTAAGAGATTATATATTTCACTCTAATATATTGGCTTATGTTCCTACCAGTACTATAAAGGACATCCTTATACAACCTGACAATAAGGGAAGAAGAGGCAAGTGGATTGCTAAAATTCATGAGTATGGCATGGAGATGAAGCCCACAAAATTAGTAAAAGGGTAAGGGATAAACAAACTCTTGGTTGAGGCCAATTGCATATATTTTGGCATGAATG
>ML830575.1:31831-46504 GCA_009831015.1 Picea engelmannii | reverse complement strand
GGGTTTCAGATCTAGTGCCGTAGAGGTCCGTTTTGGATTTCGTCAGACATTATTTCCATTGCAGCAGCCAGGGCGCATTGATTGGAGCAGTTTTGAGGTCATTCCGACGGTTGAGTTTTGAGATCCAGTTTTCCAACTGACAGCGGTCACCATGCTCATCCGGGATCGTTTATTTTGGTCATTCTATTCGTGCATGCAGCAGATCTGCTGTCTTCTTGCGATCACGGAGAACATCTTCATCGACCACTAAAACGCATCCAGAAACCCCCAGTGTATCAGATCGGTACGCTGGAACAGTAAGACAGTAGCAAATATCTTGATCAACCAGATCAGCGATATTTCATCTAGGTTGAAAGAATTTGTACCTGCACAACTCATGATTTTATAAGGGCCTCCCCATAGACTGTCGAATTTTTTGTGCATGCCAGGCTTTTCTTTTCTCTTATCCCACAGTAGGACAAGATCTCCTTTGGCGAAATTTCTTTCCTTGGCTTTATGATTAAAGGTGTTCTTTATCTTTTCTTGATTTCTCGTCATTTGACCTAAGGCACCTCTCCGCGTCTCGTCTAGCTCTATCAGCTGATTGATCCTTCCTTGGGTTGCTTCTGTATCTGTGGTGTATTGTTGAGCAAAACTAAGTATAGGGATCTGGAGGTTCACAAGAAGCTTCACTTGAAGTCCATATACCAGCTCAAAAGGAGTCTTTCCTGTGGAAGTTTTTGTCGTTATTCGATCTGCCCATACTGCGTATTTTATTTTGCTATCCCGTGACTTTTTATTCTCTCCGACAACCTTCTTCAAAATATTCATGAGGTTCTTATTGGTTGATTCTGCTAATCTGTTTCCTTGTGGGTAGTAGTTGGAGGAATGGGACAGGGTAATGCCATATTTGAAACAAAATTCTACCAGAGCATAAGAGCTGAAAGCTTTGGCATTATCTGTAGTGATCTTGGAAGGGGCACCGAACCTAGTTATGATCCGGTCTTCCAAGAAATTCATGACTACTTCCTCGGTGGCCTTTTTTGTAGGGATCGATTCGACCCATCTAGTGAAATAGTCTGTAGCTGTTAGGATCCATCGATAGCCATTACTTGAATTATCTTTGAACTCACCAACAAAATCCAAACCCCACTGCTGAAAGGGCGACTCTACTACCACCGGTTTCAAGGGTTGTGCTAGGAGTTTTGGTTTTCCGAAGAAGTACTGGCAAGGCTGGCAAGATCGAACATGCTGGTAAGTGTCTAAAAAAAGCGTTGGCCAATAATAGCCAACCCTCAAGATTTTATGGGCAGTGGTACGAGCAACAAAATGTCCACCACAATGTCTAGAGTGCAATTCTTCTAGTAACTTCTTTGCCTCCTCCTTGTTTACGCATCGAAGTATAACACCATCAGGATTTTTCCATCCAAGTCCATCTTCAGTCAAGCAATATTTCATAGCTCTCAATCTCAAATCCCTTCTCTTGTAATCTACTAAGTGATCAGGGCAAGACAAGTTCTTTAGATAATACACGATATCGGAATACCACTCGTCATGTTCTAGTTCACTGATCATTACATTTACTTGTTCATTCTCACCCATCTGTATGGCTTCTTGATTGCTTTCAGTCAGCATTTGGGCCAAACCTTGTCCCTTTATTATCTTGGTGGGTTTTATTTCTAAGTCATACTCCTAGATTTTGGAAACCCACTTCCCTCGAGTACCCATGCAGTCTTGTTGTGATAAAACGTCCTTCACAACTGGGTATGGGACATAAGCCTTGATTTTATTGTAACCGATGTAGTTCCTGAAGTGTTTGAGGGACTTGACCAAGGCATAGGCTTGTTTCTCTGTGATGGAGTAGTTTAAATCTGAGTCTCTTAGGACTTTGCTCATGAAGGCCACAGGGTGTTCATAGTTGTCAGCGTCCTTTTGCATCAAGACACCTGCAATAGTATCCTAGGATGCAAACGAGAATATTATGTAATCTTGCGAAAAATCAGGACTAATCAAGACGGGGCCTTCAGAAATAGCATTTTTTATATCTTCAAAGGATTTGTTGGTTTCATCTCCCCACCTGAAGGCAACATCCTTTTTTAGCAAAGCACTTAAAGGTTTTATCCTCTCGGCAAAATTTGGCACAAATCTGCGGATGAAGTTGATTTTTCCGAGAAAAGATTGCAAAGCTTTCTTGTTAGCCAGAGGGCGGACATCCTTTATCGACTGGACTCTTTCAGGATCAATGGAGACTCCTCCTTGTGAGGCCACATGTCCTAACAGTTTGCCTTCGTCAATCCCAAAAACAGACTTCTTAGGATTCAGTGAGATACCATACTTTCTACATCGCTCAAAAACAGTCCTAAGGTGGGAGAGATGGTCTTTCCTATCCTTGGACACAACTGTAAGGTCATCTTGGTAAATTTCTATGATCTTTTGTATGAGGTCTCTAAAGGCAAAGTCCATTGCTCTCTGAAAAGTGGCACCAGCGTTCATAAGACCAAACAGCATCCTTAAGTACATAAAAGTTCCCCAAGGTGTAGTGAATGCAGTTTTGAGTTGGTCTTCCCTCTTGAGTAAGACTTGGTTTGTACCCCGAGAACCCATCTAGCATAGACATCATCCCTGCCCCTGTGACCCGTTGAAGCAAGTGTTCCATGTTTGGGAGGGGATAATTATCCTTTAAAGACAACTGGTTGAGGTTGCGGAAATCAACACACAGGCGGATATCACCATTTTTCTTCCGAACAACTACCAAGTTTGACATCCAAGAAGAGTACCTGATAGGGGCTATGATACCAGCGTCAACCATCTTTTGGAGCTCCTTTTGTATTTGGCTTGCCAACTTTGGGTTGATATGCCTTAGCTTTTGTCGGAATGGCTTGGCTCCTTCTACCAAAGGTACGGCGTGTTGGATGACATCCCCCCTATAGGCCTTCAAATCATCATAGTTCCAGGCAAAGGTATCTCTAAATTCTCTGATGAGCGCTAGTATCTCCTTTCTTTCTTTCTCGCTAGTGCCCTTTCCTACTTTGACCATCCTTGGGTCCATCTCTATACCGATGTTGAATTCCAGGGCTTCTTCAGCTTGCTTGTTGGTTCTCTTTCCTTTGAAAACATCATGCCTGTCAAAAAGGTTTTCTAGGGGAATACAACCCTTTGGTAAGGTATTGTTTTGCAGGTTGATGACTTCCAAATCCATAGAGTCGGCCAGGAAAGCAACTTGCGAATCGGTAAACTCTTTGTTGTTCTCCATGAATCTGATAATCTGATCATCATCCTCGAACACCTGCCAATGTTCTAAATTGTCGGGAACAGAAGGCCTAAAAAGAACCTCCATCTTGCACAGGTCGTGAAAAGGTTCTTCACATGGTTGTAAAGTAGAGGCGGAGATAGCCAAAGCATCAGCCACGTGGTTTTCTTCTCGAGGAACGGCTTCGATTGACACTTTTCTGAAGGATTTTGAAAGGGTTTGAGCCACATCTCGATACTTTTTCAACTTCTCATTTTTAGTGGCAAATCTCATCAAAACTTGTGACACAATGAGGTCTGAGTCCCCTTTTACTTCCAGGATTGTAACACCTTTGTCAATTGCTAGATTGAGTCCTAGAATCAAGGCTTCATACTCGGCCACATTGTTGGTGCAACGGAATTCTAGCCTGTATGAATGGTAAAAGACCTCACTTGAAGGAGCTGTTAAAACTACTCCAACGCCTGATCTAGAACTTGAGTGTGACCCATCGAATTCCAGGGTCCAGATTCCTTCGGTCTCTTCAACGGTGTCCATATCTAACTTCCCTTCTTGAATGAACCAATCATTAAGGCCACTATTGATGCATAAAAGTTGGTCACTTGCCTCATCAGAGGTCTCAACTGGGGAGCCAACGAGGGGCTCATTATAGACGATGAAGAATCCCCCTTCAGGATGAGGGATGGTTGCTCTGGATTGCTTCTTGTCAATGCTTCCATTCAAGTGTTCTATGAGATCTTTGTGAAGAATAATCCCGAAATTGTTTACATCATCTATGATGACCACATTTATCAAGAAAGGAGCACTGGGGCAGGAGTCAAAGGCCACCTCAAGGTTGTTAATGATTCCTTTCGCAAAGTCATCTCCGGTATTTACTTCTGAGATTCTCAAACCTAATTGATGCATAACTTCTTCTGTCATTATGTTGGTTGTGGCACTTGGGTGCAGGAGACAGTTGCGGAGGAGAGAGTCTTTGACTCGGAGGGAGACATAAAAAGGTGTGAACTCACAAACTCTGGAAACATGGTGTCCCACTTGGTGGATAAAAAGAGAGAAGTCTTCAGAAAGATTTGGCTCAACATTTTCGAGTAAGACAGCCTCAACTTCATCCTCAGGATGGGTCCTTTTCAAAGGGGGTTCTTGGGGAGGAATAACACTTCCATGGGAAAAGCTCCATTTCCTCTTAGTAGGAGCGAGGTCGACCTAGAGGATCCTTGGGGATTCAAGTTTTACCATAGGCTCATTACCAGGATCCCGTAGTTTGCAATTTTGAGTAAGATTTCTTTCATGAATGTAATCGTCAAAATCAAGGTTCCTTTCAATCTGAAAGGCCAGGACTAGTGCTTCTTCTAAAGTTGTTGGTGACCGGTCCTTAACATTGAATTGCACAGTTCCCTCTAAGGAGGACAAGAAGTGATCGATGATAGCTTGTTCTGAGCCCACCTTTGATCGGACCCTTTTGAGGAGAAGGTTGAACCTATCACTGAAATCTCTGACACTCTCACAGGGTCCTTTACAAATGCTAAAGTATTGGGAAAAGGAGTCTTGTGAATGCTCACTATCACACCACCTTATGTTAAAGGCCTTTTGTAGTTCTTCAGGGTTTTTTATGCTTCCCTTAGGACACCCCTCAATCCAAACTTTAGCATCTCCTATAACGGAACTTGCAAAGAGCCTCATGAAGACATCAGGGTGATCTTGACCAGCCAAATGAAAATCAAAACTATCGCAGAACTGGGTCCAATGCGAGTTTCCAGGGATGCCCTTTCCTAAGAAGTAAGGTAACCAAGAGTTTGCATCCTCGGGTAAGTCATGCAGCCCCCCTTGGGTGTTGCTAAAGTCGAAACAGTTGAAACTCTCCAAGTAAGACCATTTGTGAGGATCAAGATTAACTGGAGGTGCAGATCTTGTTAGAGTGACAGTGGCCACAGTAGAGGGATTTGAGTATTGTCGCCCACGGTGGGTCGTCATTGATGGAGTCGCCAGATAATTTACTTGAAACTATCAAAGAAAAGGGGAATAAAAGCCTAGTGGAGTCGCCAGGTAAGCTTGTAAGAGAAAGGTCTTTGAGGCAAGGCTTACCAAAAGATTTGTCGTTGAGAAAGATTGACTCAGTGTTCCCCGGCAACGGCGCCAAAATGTTATCGCACAATTTGTAGCTAGGTCAAAAAGGCTGAAGGATAAAGCCCAAACTGGCAAAACAGGAACCTTCCCCACCCAATGTCACCTCAACTGGGAGGTTCTTTCTATTTAGGGAGGTTAACCCAGGGGAAACATCCCCGGTAACCTAGGGTTTTG
Source organism: Picea engelmannii (assembly GCA_009831015.1). Lineage (NCBI taxonomy): Eukaryota > Viridiplantae > Streptophyta > Pinopsida > Pinales > Pinaceae > Picea > Picea engelmannii. Next base: position 40,980 of record ML830575.1, on the reverse strand, counting down.
AAGAGGCCAAAGTATAAAGATCAGGGCAATTTCTCCTCACAGGTTACCACCAAGGTCAGAAAGTCCGGCTAATCAGCCAATAAATGAAGTGTATGCCCAAATGAAAACACCTACCTAGAACAAGACAACAGCAAGACAATATATATATATATATGCAGGCTATAACTCAAAGGGTTAGTACTTCATGTGACTATCCGACAATTAATATATAAGCAATGAAACAACTGATATTAATGAGATAAACGTTTTGTCAATATAGCAATGTAAAAATATCAATTCACCAATAACTATTGAGATGATGCAACAAACAATATATCCAATCAATCATTTACTCAATAAATGCCTTTAACCATCATCTAATTGCTTATTATCAATGTGTGCTGCGTCAAGATGAGATAACCAACTATGACGTCAGCCTAGTTAGGGTTAGTTTGGTTAGTTAGGGTTTCAAAATTCAAAGTTTTGAGAGTTGTTTTGGACACTAGGACTTCAACGTTGTGTGTCTAAGATCAGTGCCTAAGGGTATATGGAGTCATTCAAGGAGAGGACGCAAAGTTGAAGGAGCAATAGGCTAAAGACAAGAGGGAAGGGTTCTAGAGTGCTGCAATGGCAGGGCCCTAGAATCAAAACCCTAGGGGAAAGAGGCTCACTCCGGTGTTGCTTAAGCAAGGCCTCGTGCTCTTTCCTCCTTCTTTAGGTCAAACTTGGCAAAACAGCTAGCAAAGGAAAAGATTGAAAACAAGAGGATTTAATGAGGGAGAGTGTTGCAATGGCAAGGCTCTATCACTAAAACCCTAAAAGATGGACGGCCCTAGGTGTAGATGACCTAGGCCTAGGACATCACCCTCCTTTTAACCTTTAAAATCAAAGCTAGCTTAAGGGAAGAAGTAAGAAGAGTGTAGAAAAAGCTAGGCTCTTTCTTCCTTCCTCAATGGCTGAAAATTTCTCTCTAAGGGGACATATGACAAGGACCTACTTGTGTGCTTGTCACCTAGGGTTTTAAAATCAGCAAATTTAGAAGTAAATGCAAGAATACTAACCTACAACCATTCAATCAAGAAGTTTTGCAGGAAAAACACTTACATATCATGAAGAAAAGCATGTGCAAACCCTAGTTGTAAACCTTCCTCAAGAGAAATGCCAAAATATGCCAAGAAAAGCCTTCCATCAACAAGTGCGCCTCCTTTAAAAGACCAAATACCCAAACTAGGGCGCAAAAATCAGACCTCACAAGTGTGAGTTGTTGTGCTATGTTCAAATGAGGGAAAAACATCCTCAATATAGTGTATCATGACCTTTAATTTAAAATTAGGTCATTAAAAATAACCGACAAGGCTAAAAACCAGAATCATACTGTTTTTACATTAACTGCTAAGTAAAAGGCATAAATGAGCAAAAAATGGGACGTCAAGCCCCTTCTGAGAGAGATGTTGGCCCTTTTGGGGCTAGTCTAGCATCCGGAAGTCACACATTAGCCCTTACTGGGCTCCTCGAAGCTGCCACACGTGCCAGCTGTCCTGTCAAACTGCTACACGCTCAAGGAGACGTCAAGACATCCCGGCTGACGTCCTGGTCATCAAAAGGAAAACGTTCGATCTGAAGTGGGTCAACCCCCCTGGGCTGGGCTCAGCCAAAGTGTCCTGGGTGGAACGTCCTTCTTCTTCTCATGTGCAAAGGCTCATCCAATCACTGTCATGTCTCTGCCCCTGATGGGGTCCCAACAACCATCTTATGGGCTCTTCAGCCCCATGGAGGTCCGAACTAATCATCTCCCCATGTGTACCGGTCCAACTGGTCCCTGTCCGTCGGGCATGGTCCTGCACATCAAAAACTTCACCCTCCATGGGCTCATTAGTCACGGGGATCATAGCAATGTCAATCACATTTCATCATCAATTTTATCAAATATATGCATAAAACCCCTGATATATCATCCAATAGCTCAAAGACATTACAATGACCTACTATACAAAGCCGAAGAAAAAGACAAAATACTCTATTGGGCCAGCATCCATAGGAGAAGGAAAGTATCCAGAGGATATCATCCAAGCCATGTAACACGAGGTGATGTGGTCAAGGGATGCCCATACATACGGGTAGAGTGAAAGACGGGTGATATTACCTGTGGGTGCCTTTGTAGAAGGTGAGTTGTACCCGTCATGGATGCAATTCTTTCCAAGCCCTTCATTGCCTTTATTCTTTCTTTTCTTTATTGTTTTTTCTTATTTATTTCAAGGTCTAACTAGAGGACACTGCCTTGGCATGGTGACCAGAGCTGACAGTGTTGCCCACAAGCACTTTCACAGAGATGATAAGGCTGGCTCGTGATGAGACCCCCTTTCCCTTGGCCATGCAACCAAAGGTCACTGCCCTGGCGTGGTAACGAGATAATGGCAATGTCATACTGCTAGGCACCCATGAACATAATGGTTTGGCTCATGATGAGACCCCCCATCCTCTTGGCTAGGTCTTGTTTTGTTATTTTTCTTCGGGTCCCTCTTATTTCTTGCTGAGAGGCCTTTTATTGCCTTCTCGGGGATCCCTGGGCGAGGCATCTCTAGGTTTCATTTTTTTATGGCTTTTATCTTTTACCAACTGCTTTTACCTTTGGGGCCTTTAGCCCCTTCTTCCCACGAGATAAGGTGTAACCCCACAAACAAATCATCCTAATGTCCGGACTAGGGGAATGGGGTAGATGAGTGGGAGATAAGATGTAAGAGTAATGATATGATGGGAGAAGACGATGGCCCTTCAAAATCCCCATGGCCCTTCAAAATCCCCCAGTGGCAAACCAAAACCTATGGGTACAAGCTTGCTAGGGTACCCTGTCAATCCCCCCAACCATGGTCAAGTGGGTTAATGTAAGATCCAAGCAGTCGTCAGAAATAAAAGGAATTTGATGCATATATCTAAAGGTTATGACAATCAAATATAACACATACCATGATACCTGGACCAATTACCTAATGGAGCAAGAGTCTTCTCTGATACAAGTCCAAGCTGAAGGTGATGGATGTTGCTGCTGCTGACATGACAAGTCTTATGAAGGAGAAGAAAGATGGGCCCTCCAGGGCCATGCTCAGGTCAATCCTGCTCTTGGTACTCCATGTCTAGGACCTATGGGCCTCGAGACATGATCTCCTAGTTATCCCTAGAAAACGGTGAAAACAGGGTCCTTCTCTGTGCCAAATTTTCACTCAGTTATATCAGCATCATCAGTTGAGCCTTTAAATTTTACTAACACATCATTCCCATCAAACAATCTTTCCAAAGGAACTAGTCCCTTTGGAATGTGGTTGGTAGGCAGATGAACAATATGGTGACTAGCAATTTTATTCAAAAATACATCAGCATGAGGGTTACATTCAAAATCATGATCTTGATCAATATGCAATGCAGAAAACTCATCAACGAACTCAAGAAATTTTCTGATCTCAAGATCATCCTCAAACACCTTCCAATGCTTGACATTGTTAGGTATAGAGGATCTATATTTCACCTCTACATCATACTTGAGTTTAGGTGGCAGTGGAACTCGGAAATGGCTTGCTGAAACAGCCAAAGAATCAGCCATGTTATTCTCCTCTCTTGGAATAAATAAAATGTTGAAAGCCAAGAAGAAACTGTCAACTAGGTCCCACACTTCGTTTCCGTAAGCTCTGACATAGGATGCTTAGCTTGATAAATATTTTTGATCTGATGAACAATTAGCTCTGCGTCTCCAAATACTGATATCTCTTCTCTCCTCACGTCCTTTGCAGCCCTTAAACCTAAAACAAGAGCTTCGTACTCTCCCACACTGTTGGTAGCTTCAAATTCTAACTTGTAGGACAAGGGTATGGTCTCTTGACACGGTGAAACAAAGACTACTCCAGCACCAACACCTTCCTTAGAAGAGGCTCCATCAAAGAACATCTTCCAAACAAGGGTAGTCGGAGGAGGGATTTCACAAAAAGAAATGGACTGTTTTCTGATTTCAAGAGGAGGTTCAGGAGTTTCAGTTAGTTGCAATATGTTGGATCCCAAATCAGTGTCAAAAGAAAAAATAGGATGGTTGGTTGGGTTTGTTTCATCACTGATGATGTACGCGAGATGTGCTTCCCTGTAAAGTCTCCTTTGCTCACCCCCGAATACAGGAATGGTGGAGTATGAAAGGTCCATCTACAAGATTCCCCCCAGTCTCTTTATCCAAGATCTAGACAGGAGCATCCCGAACTTAGGGGGAACATCAACCACTACAATATCCATGACTACGCTCTTCATTGGTAGTTGGAACAAGGACACGACTAGGTCTTTGATAACCCCAAGGTACTTCACCTTTCTGGAGTCCAAAGAATACAGGTTGTGATAGGTTTTTGTAACCTCCAACTCGAGCTCTTCCATCACAATCTTAGGCATAAGATTGTGAGATGCTCCTGAATCCATCAAGCAGTTATGCAACACCTTATCATGGATGTTCAATGAAGTGTAGAAGGGGGGGGAAGAGTCATCTCTATCCTCTATCAAAAGCCCTAATATGACAGTTGGCTTTTCATCCTAGAGGTTAACCGAGTTTGTGGAGGGAGGTGCAGGTTCAGGCTGAAAAAATTTTGATAGGCACCTTTTGAAATCCTCATGCTTGATTAACTCTGAGAGAGGTACGGGGATTCTAATCTTTTGAATCTTATGCTCAAGGCTAAAAGAGGAGGGAGGCTTCAAAATCTCCTTCACCTCTAGGATAGGACCTTTGACCGCTGGTGGGGGACTATGTGCTTTCCTCTCTTTGTTGTTGTCTGCCATACCTTTAGCAAGTTTCTCGGCTCTAGCAAGCCGCTCAGGAATGTCAGGCTTTCCTTCTTTCTTCTTGGATCTGAGGTTATATCTATTCGGATCGTTGCTGGTCTTTTCTCCTTTGCTCGGCTCATTCAGTTGATTACTCATGAGGGCTTCTTCGTATTCAGACTAAGTTAAATGAGGGGATGAAGAGGTATCTCCAACGCAATGGATCTTAGGGTCAATATCTTCTTCCTCTTCATCTTCATTAGTAACCAGGTTATTTTGGAGAGGAGTTTAGATTTTCTGATCATCTTTGTCCCTGTTTCTCTGATCTCTTTGGATGATCTGAGGGGCATTAGTTGGTCTTTTGAAACTACCCCTATTCTCAGTATTTTGGGAATTTCTGTAGTTCTGCTTTCCTTCTAATTCGACCCTTTCCATTCTAGCAAAAAGTGATTTTAGTAGCTTGGTCACTTCATCCATTTGAGGGGGGGCAACAGAGGAACTAGAAGTCGGAGTTTCAAAACTACCTTTTCCTCTGTCTCTATCAGCTTTACCCCTAAGTTTGCCAGCTGCCAATATATTGGATTCTACTTCAAGGGCTTCATCTTGCATATGAGCCAAGGAGGTAGCCCTTCTTTCTCTCAACAGGAGGCAAAAATCAGGGTCGAAAGCACTAGCATAAGTCATCTTGGCAGAGGTTTCTGAAGGTTTAACTTCAACAAGAATATTTTTATACATCTTATTAAATCTCTTCGAGAAGTCTGAAACAGATTCCCCCTCTTCTCTCTTAAGTGCCCCGAATTCTGTAATATAATAAAGGAGATCTTTTTTATTCCCCCAGTTTCTTAAGAACGAATCATCCAGAGCAGCAATCTCGTCAATAGATCTAGGAGGCAAGTCCTTAAACCAGTCCCTGGCATCACCATCGAGGCTCTGTACAAAAACTCTCATCCACACATCTTCATTTTCGATGACCTGAATCTCTACAAATCTATAAAAGGATGCAAGGTGCTCTTCTGCAATCACGTCTCCCTCCCCTGTGAACTGGGGCATGTACTTGAGGTAATCCGTGGCTGGGAAAGCATTCATAGGCTGAGGTAAAACCAGAGGGGCGTATCTAGCAGCCAATATCTCAGCCATCATGTTCCTAGGAGAATTAACACCTGCCATTTGGACATGAACTAGAGGATAAACAGGAGGAGACGGAGTTCGGACAGACGAGACTGGGGTTGTGCTTCTGGGAGAAAAAGGAAAAGGTTGAGCGTTAGGAGAAAAAGATGAGGGGCTAGAGGTAACAGAGGTTTCCTATTTTGTAACTGCATCAACTCTAATAGGAGGAGGAGTAGGAAAGTCTTCTAAGGTCAAAGCTCTCTCCTTCCACTTCACAACTTCGGGGGAGAAAGGGGTGTCAAAGCTCTCTCCTTCCAAACCAAGAATAGGAGGGGAGAAATCGGCAGGAAAACTCCCAAAACTTAAATTTCTTGAAACTCCAGCAGTTTGTATAATAAGAGAATCAGAAACAATTATTGGAGTTTGTAAAGAGGGATTATGCAAATTATCAGAAAAACTTGGTACAGCAGTAGAGGTACCTTTTTGAGTGGTCTTTCCCTTTCTGATAATTTTCTCTGGGTCAGCTTCAGACGTTGCTAGAGGCAGCAGTGAAGTGGACCTCGTGTGTCTTCCTTTAGGAGCCAGAACTGAAATAGTGGAGTCGCCAGGTGCAAGTTACAATATTCAATGGTACTGATATCTGATGCACCTTCAGAATCATAGCTTCTTTGTCGTTCTATCCCAGGGAAATGTCTTCAATTCGTTTCCCGGCAACGGCGCCAGAAATGTTAGCACTAGAAGTCACCTCCAGATTGCATAGAAGGTAAGCCCAGCACCCATCAGTTTGTGTAAGTGTAATTGAGTTTTAAGAGGTCAAATGGAGAAGACTCAATGAAAATAACATTCTAACTCAGAAATTTGGACTAGCATGCATAAGCAATTGAGGTCTGGAATCAACTTCAGTCAGTAAGCTGGAGTAAGGGTGAACAGAGGGAAGACTTTGGTGAGGAGAGTGTAGAGGTATGTTGTGGACATCTAGTCTTCCAGCAGCCTAAGGAGGAAAAACTTAAACGCGAGATCCTCTTGAATTCAAATCTCAAAGAAACTGAAAGAAATTATAACAGCACTATAATATAACATTTATCATAATACAATCATAACAATCCATGTGAATCAGTGATTCATGAATCCTCTCAATATCAGAAGAAAATAAGATGGAGTAAGAAAGCTGACTTAGATTAACCAAGATGTCTCAAAAACAAATACATAACCAGAGAACCAATGTTCTTCTTAAAAATATTACAATAGCAGGGAGCCTAGCTCAACCATTCGACCTTAACAAAATATCAAAACTGCCTATATATACTAAAATGTTGTAACCACCAGGAATGTGATCAAATCACTGCCTTCAAAGCCTTTAGTCGGCGCCCACTCTGTCAGGTTGAGTAGACTTCATGATGTCAGATGCGAGTCCGGCATAGTTATGTGCTTTACAGGAAAAATTGCCCAGAAGGAAGCTTCGAATCGTAAGTGTGCCTTCATGGCTGCTCTCTGCAACGTTTTCCATTTATGGAATGAGGCGAGGTCTCAACTGCTTCCCACAATCTTCAATAACTGCCTTCATTGGGATTAGGACTGGGCCTGACATCCATAACTGTTCTCAGGTGGTACCAATGAATTCTGTGAGTCCTTCCTAACGCCTCAAGGCCATGAATGGTCTTTGTTTGTGACCAATGTGAGCTTTGCAGGTGGCAGTCTGATAGCGTATGCACAGGGGTGATGTGGAGCGAGGTGTTAGGTGAAAACTCGCATGCCCCAATGAGTGAGAGACGGCCATGCGCTGCTCTTGGATAGGATGTTATATGAGCACGTGATTGCGGGGCCACTCAAAGGTGGTTTGGATTTAGACCTCTTTTGGGCCCGCAATCCATCTCCCTTTGCCACGTATCGCTCTTGACTTGCCATGGTTTCAATTGCGGGACCACTCAAGAAAATTATCGCCCAAGCATGTTGTGTTCCCGCAATGGACTGTGGTCGTTGATATCATGATCTTGGATGAGGCTTTCACGATCAACGACTCAAATCTACCCCCTCCAAATCAATGGATCAAATCTTCCGAGATTTGGTTCGCGGATCGGCCTTCGGGCCTTTCAATAGTCAAACTTTATTTGCTCCAAGCAAATTCTCCGGAGCTAGGGATCTGACGACACGCGGCTCTTGTTGATCAACAGCTCAAATCCATTTCGAGCCTTCGGGACTTCGACCCTTCGACCACTTTGACAGCTTCGACAAATTCGACGCTGAAAGATTAAAACTACCTTCTGGTTATGCTTCAATCCTGAAACAAACTGTTTGAGAAAGTTGCGTTTTGTGTTCATGGTTGCGGCCTACACGATCAAGGATTTGGACAACTAGCTGTGGGTTTGGGAAGACAGAAGGATCAGTGATAGAGGCCAAGGAGATGAGTGCTTAAACACAAAGGGACAAACAAAAACAACTTTGTCGACTGAAAGGGAAAATTAAGACTTGGTGTGCGAAAAGGATAGAGATAAGGCAAAATTACAGACTTAGGTAGAAACCACAAACCCACAAGACTGACAAGTTCATATGATAACAACATCGACTATGACTATGGTTGATGGAATTGTAGTAGTTGTGTGCTACTAGCTAATTGTTGCATAGTTATAGAGGCCATGACTATGGTTGATGGGATTGCAGTAGTTGTGTGCTACTAGTTGATTGTTGCATAGTCATGGGGAGTGCAGACTATGATTATGGTTGATGGCATGGTAGTAGTTGTGTGTTACTAGTTGATTGTTTCATAATCATAGAGACTGTTGGATTGCGTGGTGGTAGCTTGTGTAGCTGCTAGTTGATTGCAAGATAAAGACATTGTGTCTCTGGACAATAGTTGTGCGCTACTTGGAGTGGTTTTGTACCACTAGATAGTAGTTGTGTACTACTATGGATCAACACAATCATGTTCTACTGGATGGCATTGTAGTAGCTGTGCGTTACTAGTTGATTGCCATGGAGATTACCAATTCATATTGGGAGTAGTTGTGTGCCACTTGATTGCAAAGACTGTGACAAATGATTCGAGCTACCGACGACATTGTGGTACCTGTGTACTACCAGCTGATTGCAGAGTAGTCAATGGACTACTAGATGAAGACATCGTGAAAGATACCTCCCTAGATAAGATGGAGTGTTGTTGTTTTGGTAGTTGCGGGAGGAACTTTCCTCTAGAAGACCTTTCTTAGATGAAGAGAAGATTCTGGAAGTCCAGGAAGACCATTAAACAGCAAGAAGGATACCGAGAAGAGAAGTCGGCCCACACA
>ML830575.1:0-24022 GCA_009831015.1 Picea engelmannii | reverse complement strand
CCTTCCCTTAGGGTTTTGATTCTAGGGCCCTGCCATTGCAGCACCATAGAACCTAACCTTCTAGTCTTTAAATTTTAATCCTCCTGAGATTTTGCCCTTACTTTTGACTCCATATTACCCTAAGGCACTGGTATTCTCTCCAAAGTTGAGCTTGTTGTGCAAATTCAACTTTCAAACTTTCAAATTTTGAAACCCTAACTAACCCTAGCGCACTAACCAGGGCTGACGTCATACCTGACGCAGCAAGCCCTCTAACTCTGCAATTAATGATGACGTCATGCCTTATTTGAACTATTGTTGATAGAAAACACTGTTGGCTTGGTCATCTTGTGATAGACATTGATGAATTGGTAATTTTCATTGGCTAATTAGCAAAACGTTGACCTTCTTTGTCTATTATATTGCTTAATCATACTAACCCTAAAGAAAGATGACGTCATCCTTAGGATATTGACGCAGCAATTTGTTGTATATGAGCAATTAATGACATTTAATGCATTGATTTAATTCAAGGATTTATCATTTTCATTAGATGCTATATTATTCTAGTGTTTATTGACAAGTAATATTATATTGCCATTATCATTATTGCTAACATTGACTCTGTCAATATTTACTATTATATATGCTCATATACATTAAAGTTTGATAGTCATTGATTTATGAAGTATTAACCATTATTGCATGTACTAGTTTTATTGTTGTCTTGTCTCGCAAGCAGGTGCCTTTTCTGTGGTTATTCTTTATTTGACTATCTTCTGGGCGGTAATCTGTGAAGGGGAAACTAGCCTTAATCCTTTGAGCCTTTTCCTTTCAAAACCTCAGATTGTCAGGGACGTCTCCCTTGGGTTTAGCCACCCTAAATAGAAAGGACCTCCCCATTGTGGTGACATTGGGTGGGGTAGGTCCCTGTTACGCCAGTTTGACCCTTATCCTCTAGCCTATGACTTAAACTACAAACTGAGCGATAACAGGGAATAATGGGCTTGGAAAGAATTGCATCCATGACGGGTACAACTTGCCTTCTACAAAGGCACCTGCATGTAATATCGTACACCCCTGTCTTTCACTCTACCCGTGTGTTTGGACATCCCTTGACCACATCACTTCGTTTTACATGGCTTGGATGATACCCTCTGGAAACTTTCCTTTTCTTATGGATGCTGGCCCAATAGGGCATTTTGTCTTTTTCTTTGGCTTTGTATAATAGGTCATTGTAATGTCTTTGAGCTATTGAATGATATATCAGGGGTTTTATGCATGTATTTAATAAAATTAATGATGAAACATGATTGGCATTGCTATGATCCCTGTGACTAATGAGCCCATGGAGGGCGAAGTTTTTGATGTGCAGGACCATGCCCGACGGACAGGTACCAATTGGACCAGTACACATGGGGAGATGATTAGCTCGGACCTCCATGGGGCTGAAGAGCCCATCAGATAGTTGTTGGGACCCCATCAGGGGCAGAGACAGGACAATGATTGGTCGAGCCTTTACACATGAGAAGAAGGACGTTCCACCCAGGACACTTTGGTTGAGCCCAGCCCAGGGGGGTTGACCCACTTCAGATAGAATGTTTTCCTTTTGATGGCCAGGACGTCACCCATGAGACTTGGATGTCACCTTGATCGTGTGGCAATTGGATAGGACGGTTGGCACGTGTGGCAACTTGGAGGAACCCAGAATGGGCTAACGTCTGACTTTTGGATGCTGGACTAGCCCCAAAAGGGCCTAACGTCTCCCTCAGAGGGGCTTGATGTCTCACTTTTTGCTCATTTATGTCTTTTACTTAGCAATTAATGTAAAAACAGTATGATTTTGGTTTGTAGCCTTGTCGGCTATTTTTAATGACCTAATTTTAATTAAAGGTCATGATACACTATATATTGAGGATGTTTTTTCCCTCATTTGGACATAAAACACAACTCACTCTCTTGTGAGGTCTGATTTTTGAGCCCTACTTGGGTATTTGGTCTTTTAAAGTGAGGCGCACTTGTTGATGGAAGGATTTTCTTGGCATGTTTGGCATTTCTCTTTAAGGAAGGTTTACAACTAGGGTCTGCTTATGCTTTTCATCATGATATGTAAGTGTTTTTCTTGCAAAACTTCTTAATTGAATGGTTGTAGGTTATAATTCTTGCATTTACTTATAAATTTGTTGATTTTAAAACCCTAGGTGACAAGCACACAAGTAGGTTCTTGTCTCATGTCCCCTTGGAGAGGAATATTCAGCCATTGAAGGAGAAAGAAAGAGCCTAGCCTTTGCTACACTCTTCTCACTTCTTCCCTTAAGCTAGCTTTGATTTTAAAGGTTAAAATGAGGGTGACGTCCTAGGCCTAGGTTATCTACACCTAGGGCCATTCATCTTCTAGGGTTTTAGTGATAGAGCCTTGCCATTGCAACACTCTCCCTCATTTAATCCTCTTGTTTTAAATATTTTCTTATGCTAGCCGTTTTGCCAAGTTTGACCTAAAGAAGGAGGAAAGAGCACGAGGCCTTGCTTAAGCAACACCAGAGTGAGCCTCTTTCCCCTAGGGTTTTGATTCTAGGGCCCCGCCATTGCAGCACTCTAGAACCCTTCCCTCTTGTCTTTAGCCTATTACTCCTTCAACCTTGTGTCCTCTCCTTGAATGACTCCATATACCCTTAGGCACTAATCTTAGACACACAACGTTGAACTGCTAGTGTCCAAACCAACTCTCAAAACTTTAAATTCTGAAATCCTAACTAACTAGCTAACCCTAACTAGGCTGACGTCATAGTTGGTTATTCCATCTTGACGCAGCAAATATTGATAATAAGCAATTAGATGATCGTTAAAGGCATTTATTGAGTAAATGATTGATTGAATATATTGTTTGCTACATCATCTCGATAGTTATTGATGAAATGATACTTTTCCATTGCTATATTGATAAAACGTTGATCTCATTAATAGCTGTTGTTTCATTTGCTTATATATTGATGTCAGATAATCACATGAAGTACTAACCCACTGATATATAGCCTGCATATATATTATCTTGTTATTGTCTTGTTCCGCGTAGGTGTTCTCTTTTGGGCATACACTTCTTTATTGGTTGATTAGCCGGATTATCTGACCTTTGGTGGTAACCTGTGAGGAGGAAACTTTGCCTTAATCTTTATAATTTTGGCCTCTTCAAAACCCCAAGTTGTCGGGGACATCTCCCCTGGGTTAACCTCCCTAAAAAGAAAGAACCTCCCCATTGAGGTGACATTGGGTGGGGAAGGTTCCTATTACGCCAGTTTGGCCTCAATCCTTTAGCCTTTTGACCTAGCTACAAACTGTGCGATAACAAGTACCTCGAACTAAGTGGTAATGAATCTACCTTTCATCAGGGTCTTTTTGTGATCACAACATACTGGACAAACAAGGTAAGTAACATTTAGCTGCTTCTTTTTCCCCAAACAACAATATTGTTTCCAACATCCAACTAGAAACATTACCTTAAAAAGTGGAGAAGATTGCAGGATGCTCTAATTTGATGTCGAATGTAGTAATCACGACGTTCGTTAGGGTCTGGTGTAATAGTATATCCCCCAAATTCTTTTTCAAGATTTTGTGCACGTAATCCCCAGAATATTTAGGGCCATTCAAAATCCTAAATGTTGATCGCAAGAAGCCTCTGTAATAATTCATTTTCTATCGATGCATCTTGTAGCAGAAAAAAGAGAAGAAAGATAAATATTGATCACTGATGTTGTTTGTAACGAAAAAAACAGAAGAAAAACAAATTCTTTTACAAAAGTTGTGGGTGGAAAAATATAAGGGCAATTTTACAAATAAAACTTGGTAATATCCTTTGCAGAAAACAGTGGACGATTGTTCTCATTTGGAGCGGCTAACATCGCAACGACCAATCCTCTCGTGCTCATCCTAGAAATTACATCGAAATAATTAGCTATACTCACATCTAGGCCGTCAATTTCCTATTACAGACTTAATTTAGCACAGAGAGATGATTTGTAAAAGAAAACCATCATAAACTTTTACAAGTGGAATAGATGAAAATTCGTACCTGGAGCTTTTCCTTGAGGAATTTGAAGATATACAAGCTAGCTGGTAATGAATTTACCTATCATCGTCAGAGTCCTTTTGTGATCACGACATATTGGACAAACAAGGTAAGTAACATATTGTTGCTTATTTTTCCCCAAAAAAACCAATATTGTTTTCAACATCCAACTATTTCATTACCTAGATATCAAGCATATTAGGGCAATCAAGCATATTAGAGAAAGACAATTGAGTACATAATCATACTTTTCTAGTCTCAATCATGCTTTTCTAGTCTCAATAACGTTACAAGATTCCAAGTCACTTGCAGACACCTGCAAAATTTTTTATGAAATCCAGAGACAAAGAAGTTGTCAATGCTTCTAGGGGAAGACCAAAGACTGGTTCAATAGCTCCTTAATGTGGTTTGCTCTCCCTTTGGCTTTAGATATGGTGAGGAGCAGAGGTGGTGAGGCGGTGGGGAGAAGATGTCGTGAAGCGGTGAGGAGCAGAGCAGACTATAGAATGGGACAGAGCATCAACTGCAGAACGAGACAGAAAGCATCGATTACAGTGCACAGACCATCGACTGCAGAGCATTGCAATGTCATGGTAATCACAAATTTGATTATTAAAATTAAAATATAATAAAATAATACATAATCATCCCTACTCCCAAGAACTATGTATAAGACCTTAAACTCCAAGAACTATGTCATGCCCAGACAATAAGACCTTAAACTCCATAGCCAATAAAAATGAAGAGAAATAAAATTGAATGTTTTAATTAATTAGAAAATTTGAAATTATAAAACAAAACTTTGGATAAAATGTAAATATTGGAAAGTCAATGAACAATTAAAAGAAGTCAAATTACTAACTCATCCCTATAGTCCCCTACACAAAGAAGTCAAATTACTAACTCATCGCTATAGTCCCCTACACTGTCGTAGGCAGGGACTAATAAATAATCGAGACTATAGTTATATTATGCAATCAAATGCAGAGGCACACATAAAACTCCTAGCCACCCTTTTGATGGAAAAGCACCTAGTTTATACTCCCAAGCTCTAGGGACACTAGACTCAATTAGCCCATAAGACCACAAACACATTGATTAACTAGCCACACAAAACTAAGAACTATCCAACTCTTTCAAAGAATCCACTAACAACAAGACCACCTTACAAACATAATAAATTCATTAAATTATTAACTAATTACTATCTAACTCCTTGCTAACCCCACAAGCTACTAACCAACTTGTATTTATATTTAAAAAGGAGGTGCTTATTAACCAAGTCATCTCCATTGGATTTTCATAATTTAATTAAATTTTCTTCATTTTTCTCTCAAATAACCCTTCACATAGTTTTAACTTTTGAACACGAAAATAATTATTTATCTATTAAATTTACACCATCCCTTATTAATATTTATTTAATCCACACAATCCCTTTTAATAATGGTTTTCGTTTATAAAACAAACACACTTAAGTGCTAAGGGTTGGGACTACACCAAGATGCTTTTCCCTCTATAATACTTCAATAAAATAATAATTGTATCCAATATATGTATATGGTGTGCCCATGACACAACAACATAGGGCAATATCCAAGAAAAATGTACAATAATAAATATCAACTATATCATAGGGCCAAGAGCCACTACAATACATTCTAAAGGTTGTGTCAATATAAGTGATATTGTTGGCACGTGGTGCTATTGGAGAATGTAGAAGGCCCTATAATTGATTTGTGATGGGAATTATGTGTTTCTAGTATGTTGGGTTTGTTTGAATTAGTAATGTAAATTTATATAGTAAACGTAATCCAACACATATATATTGTCCATATAAATCATATATCATCAACATCATATTTATAGTGGTAAAAGCTCTATAATATATAATATATAGATGAGATATTTATTATTAAAATATTCTCTTCAATTTATGATTATTTAATGTATGAATAATTTACGAGGATTTCATTTAAAAGAGTTGTAGGTAACAATTTGTTAGCACAAATTTTTATTTTTCAATTTGAGTTGATAAACCTGTTATGACAGCGGTAAAAATTTGGCTAATTATAAGAGAAATAGTCCCAAATGTCACGGGCTAAACCCCTCTCTGTTTGGGCTAGTGCTTGCAAGCCTCTAGGGGGAGTCCCTGGGCACAATGAAGCGCCTTGCTGGCTGATCCAAGATCTGATTTCTGCGTTAAAACTAAAAAATCAGTGAGTTGTTTTGTCTTGGACAGAGTGTAAAAGCGCTTGGAGGGAACCTACATTAACACAATGAAGATAGACTAGAAAGAAGATGAAAACTATTCAAAATGATCGAAATTAACCATGATAAACAGTTCATAAAATGACATATCAGATTACAAATTTACCATAATATCGCCAAGAAAAGAGGTTTGAATGATAAACAAACACTTCCTTATTGATAAAGCTTCCAAGAGAATTGATTGCACCACACATGACAAGCCTACAACCGATACAATGACTACTTTGCTCAAAGAGGAGCCACTAGACTAGAGAAAGAGAGAAGAGAATAAGAGAGACTATGTTGCTACTACAAGAACCGACGAAATAAGCCAAGGCAAGCCTCCAATATATAGCTAGAGGGGGTGCATATCTCAAGGAGAAAGAGGGACGCATGAAGGGGGTAAAAATATAGTCTAATTTTAGAGTGGTCGCATGAGTGCATGAAGGAGATAATTTTAGGAAACCCATACGACCTCTCCTTCCATCATAAATTAATTATCATATGCTCCAATTTTAGGAATATGCACCCTAGCCTAGGTGGATGCCACATCACTGCCACATGTCGACCTTGGAGGCTGCCACTTGACACTGCATGGACGATGACTGGACCTGCTAAATATAGAGGCAGTTAAAAATAGAATAGCTAAAAATAGAACCTCTAAAAATAGATTCTTGGTTCCATTTTTAGAAAAATTGTCCACATACATACTGCCAAAAATAGAAAGTCGTCTGAATACCCTTGACTTTATATATACTCATTAATCTAGTCTTTCCGCAAGGGATCCGAATATGCCATCAAAACTGTCATGCGACCCCTGATGCTCAACCCACTAAAAATAGAAATCTGGGTGGCATCATCCGAAAAAAGGTCCAAAGGCCTCTGGATGCCTCAAGGATCAATACTACGCTCTCGGAATTTGAATCTGGGGCCTGAATCACAACCTGCCAAAAATAACAAGTTCTTGCATGTCGCCTGGAAAAAATGTCATCGAACCTAGAATCCTGCAAGGACTCACATTGTATGCTCTGAATTTCCCCAAACTGTCAGGAGACCCACTCAAACCGTGCCTCCTAAAAAGTAGCAACACCTGTATACATCTCTCTCACACAAATGCATGGAAACCAAGTAGACTGTGACTCTTGAACTAAGCAACCTTGTACTGATCATGTACCTGCCTCATGTGTGAAACAACCTCCTGGTCAACATAAGTGTTAAAACCCTAGAAAATCTCAATATGCCAACCAAAGTGTTGCATGCTGGCTCTTAACCCTTAAGACTTTCAAGGTTGAAAATCTAGGGGTTAACACAACCTTAATTAATGAGTTTGTCAAGATTAAAACAATCTCCTAATTTTTTGGGAGTTAATCTCGTACGAGATTTATTAATTTAGGATCTTGTTTTCTCTCTTTTTTATAATGTTATACAATTTTACAATCAATAGTTTAATTTGTCATATTACATATAACTTCTAAAGTCAAGATTAAGAAATAATCATGTATCACAACGTCTAGTCCCTCTTTAGGCTTGACTTAGGGAACAAGAAGTGACAAGGACATTTTTTTATAATGTTATACAATTTTACAATCAATAGTTTAATTTGTCATATTAAATATAACTTCCAAAGTCAAGATTAAGAAATAATCATGTATCACAACATCTAGTCCCTCTTTAGGCTTGACTTACGGAACAAGAAGTGACAAGGACAAAATATGACAACCAATCTGACTCATATATCCAACCAAGTAAATATGCTTCAAATATTATCTCCCCTTAATCTTGACTTTGGGAAGGATGTGCACATAAGTCAAACTATGACCAAATAAATATTACAATAATCCCCCCTTAATACTGAATTGGGTAGGAAAAAATGATGAGAAAAATCGACAACATGATCCTAACCATAATGAGGTGCAAATAAACTCAAATGGAGAGTGTTGACCACCTATTTCAACTAGGGGGTCAACTCCACATGACATGATGATATGTATCGGATGGTGTTACTAGTTTGAAGACTTGTTGGTTCTACAAGGAAATTTTGGCTTCAGCACGTGTTTTTGTAATTGGAATTTCCGCTCCCCTGCGTGGGATTATAATGTAATGGGTCTGCATGGATCATAGTTTAGGTTGGTTGCCTAGGACTTCATCATTAGAGGAGTTCCTTTCATCGAGTGTTTTTTTCCTCAGGTTATTAATTTGGCCTAACCAACCTTATTAATTTCCCTTGAGTCTTTCACTCCCACATAATCCTCCAAAGTGGTGAAACATGTTCTAATGGTCAAGCCCTGTGGTAGCTAGTGTCTAGGAATTTTGTAAATGATCATGCTAGACATATTATAGAGTCTTGCGGAATTTCGTCGAGTCTAGATAGTTTTTTTTAATTTTTTAAAATTACTCATTTAATGGTAATTTTAATTGATTTTTGATAAAAATTGTAAAAACTGGATCCTTGGGATTTTGATAGGGGTATTTGTGCTCAAAAGAAATGGAATGAGACCCCCTACACCCTTGGATAAAGTTTCAGCTCAATTGGACAAGTTTTGTTAGGTGTTTGTCCATGAGGAGTCTCAGTCAGTCTAAGACAATAATTTAATTGTTGGAATTGACAAAGTCAAACTTGTCAAAATTTTGTAATTTGAGCAAATTAAGTGGAGAAAGAGTGGGAGAACTTACCCAACCTTCAGCTCACCCCCACACCTATCCATTAAGCCAAAATGTTACTCTCCCCTAGAGAAGTGCGCCCCCCTTCTAGAAAATCTCCAAAAATAAATAAATAAATAAAATAATTAAGGTGAGACTCTTCCTCTCCCTTGGTGTGCCTCCCTGGACCCTACAACTCACTCTTTTGACTTTTCAAACCTTTCCAACTCATTCCAACTCATTTCCAAAACCCTAAACTCCTCTCAAACCCTAAAAGTGTGCCCCCTTGAGATTCTCAATGACTCTTAGTTGATGGACACTTAGAGAGCATCCAAGAGGGGTAACTCTTGGCTCCGAGGTATAAATAAGAGCCTCCCCTCCCTCATTTTACACATCTACCCTTGGTATTGTTACTATGCCAAAATCTCTCTTCTCCCACTCTTTGCTCTTGCTCTCTCTTGCTCTTGTTCTTCTCTCAAGCTTGTGGCAAGTATTTTCCCAAGCTTGCTATTGAATAAAGAAAATCTTTGGAGGACCCATGGTGTTGAGAGTCTTCTTGGTGCCATCTTACTACATATGAGGTGATCTTGTTCTTGTGTATTTCTCTTTTTCATGCTTAGCTTTGAAGATCTATGGTAGGAATATTGAGCAAAGTATTTTGTTTGTTTAGGTTTATGAAAGTATTTCCATAGATCTAGTGAGCTTCTTGGTAGTTATTTCAAAATATTTTGATTTAATATCTAGATATACTCACTTCCTATTGTTTCTTGTAGATTAGCATTGAAGATTGACAAGGTTTCCTAGGGTTTTAATAGAAGATTTCAGATCTGAAAATCTCTCTTTTCACCCCATTTAAACCCTCTAAAAATTTATGTTTTTTATTTATGTTCTATTCTATACTTATTTGGGCATTTTAACATACTTGGATAGAGTTTTTAAACATATTTTACTTGCTGAAATTTACACAAAAAAATTATGGTTTTTACAACAGAAATTTTCACAAGTTTTGTCACTTTTTGCAGCATTTCCAGCAAACTTTTGTTTGCTGATTTTTTGCAGGTTGGTGACATTTGGGAGGGATAACAACCCATTTGGGGCATATACAAGTCAAATATCAACCTTCCAAAATTGGGTAACAAATACCCTCTCCTTCTCTTCTCATTCTTACATAGTAAGCGAGCTTAAAGGGCTTGCATTCCTCTCTTGTAATTAATTTCTGCATTTTCTTTCTTTTTGCCTACACCTTGGAGTGAGTTTGGCTAAGCCAACCCCCAAAATCGTAAAGGATAGATTAGTATTTGGTTATTTTCTTCTTTTGTGTGCTTGATGATTAAAATAATCTAGATCTAGAAATAAACAACCTAATGCTAGCTTAGGCCCATGGAGGCATAACTAATCTACATTGTTTATCTTGCTCTTTCTTTTCTTTGCAAGTTATTTCCATTTAAGTGCTTTTCTCACAACTTAATAATCTTTAAAGGTGCTTTCTTTTATGTCTTGCAATTTACTTTCTTTAAGAATTGTATAATCTTGTAATATCTTGTTTCAATCATTTTAAGTTTCCTTGCAATTTCCATTTATGTACTTTACTTTTTCAAGTCTTAATCTTTCAAGTACTTTCCTTTTACATTGCAAGCACACTTTCTTTAAAGGACAACATTGTAATCACTTCCAACTAATCTAACTCAACTTAATTCACTTAAGCTCAATTTACTTTTAAAGCCTAAATTTTATCTAGCTTAATAGATCACCAACCATTGTCTCAACTTTTCCAACAAAAAGGGAATTTAAGGAAGAAGTGGGGGGTGCTAGATCGGGGACGGTCTCATGGCACTTGGTGTCCTCCTTGTGGAGTACTTATTTTCCTGGATTGACCTGTGGAGCTAGGGTGTGGCCTTGTTTGCCTCACTTTTTGAGGACCCAACAATTCTTTTGGTACAAGCGGAGAGAGTTCTTGGGTTGCCACTTAGTCTAGGATCTACTCTTAACTTAATCAACTTAAACAATCCTAAAACTTAATCCACCTTAACTTGGTATAATCTCTTAATCTTTTGATGGTTTAATGCTCTTTAACTTTGCAAGCATTCCATTTAAGTTATTTCACATGCAATTTTATTGAGCTCTTGTGGATGATTAATTAGTTCCCCTTGAAGTTGCGCATCCTTTGGAGGCACTTCTTGTTTGGGTTTGTAATTGTGGGTTGATGCCACTGAAACCACCCCTTGAAGTTGTGCATCTTGTGGAGGCACTTCATTGTTTGGGTGTGTTGGCTTGTTGTGTTGTGGTTCACCTTTCCTTTGAGCAATATCTTCTTTACCTGCACACTCAAGTTCATTACAAGTTAGTTGCCTGGTTAATTACTTTGTTTTTTATAATTTGTATCTATTGTATCATTGTTGTATCTCTTAGTTATTCTTTAAATCCTTTAACTTTGTAGATTATTGTTTAATTCATTCTTTTGTATCTTGTTGTAATCTTTTGTAAAGCATAATCCCTTTAACTTATTTGACCCCATCACCCAACCTTAGGCACTAGTCTTAGTTGACTTAGGGAAAGGGTTGCTTCTCATTGAAATCTTTCATTTGCATGGTTGACTCTCATAAAGGCCAGATTCCCCCTAACCTTTAAACAATTAAAATTAACTCCTAGAATTAATCTTTTTAACTCACGTAGTAACTAGGGTCTACCCCCCTTGGCTTCCCTAGGAGTAAGCCTAGACGAAAGGAGTTCAAGTTGAGGTGACAGTGGGCTTGAACTTACACAACATGTCTTTGAGGACACACTAAGTGGACCGAGACTTAGTCCACGTTTGCAAGTGTGTATAAGGACAGAAACAAAGAGATCTTCAAAACTGCAACCTCCCAAAAACCAAAATCTTCACACTAACCTCTTTGTAACTGGTGAAGCATACCATGATTTCGTTAAATCAGCTTAGGAACAAGTGATCAAGATAGGGAGATGAAATCCCATAATGTTGTCAATTACACCAATCTCCACAGATGACATGAAATTGATAGAAAGCATGCTAAAGCTTATAATGTTTCGACAAAAATGCACTTAGTGGAACACTGTTGAAGATTAATGAGGTGCTCCAAGAAAAAAAAAGAATCTTGTAGAAGTTGAGCATGATCTAACAAAACTCACATGTTAAAGATCAACAAGAGTATTTCCAATTAGGAATTAGTGAGTGGACCACACACCTTTTTTGGGGAAAGGGCCAAAAACTAAACAAGCGCTTTAAAAGATCATTGAATAAACTAAAACTACTTCCATCACAATAGTCATGATTGGAGATTGCATGACCAATTAATGAGAACATGTATCACTACAATTTGTGCATGTGTATACTCAATGACATAAGTCAATATGAGGTCCTTTAGAAAATGTTCAAATTTTCCATGATAAATCGTTTATCCAACCACAATAAACCCTAGTACTAGGTATTCATCCAAAATTTACCATTAACATCTCTTTGATAAAGATTTGTAAGAAGAACTGTTAACATACCACTAGGATACTTAATCCCTAGATGAAGCATGATCACTATGATTAGGGTGAAGATATGTCCTAGAAGTAGGTGCTGATGAAACATAATAAATAGCTAGTTGAATGGATGATTCAAAATAAGATTCCTAGGAATCAAATGGAACTAAATCAATATGTGGCATAGAAGATACAACAATTGACAACACATAAGATGGTGCAAGCTCTAGTTCCTTCAAAATAAATATGTTTGTGAGATTAGGGGAACTCAAAGATGAAGTTCCAACATAACCAAAACTTGCATGCATTAGTCTCATCTTAGGTACAATTGGATCAACAATGTCCTATCCATGCTTTTTGAGTCCACCTCCCATATAGCCCATATGATGTAGAAATTTAGAATCAATGCTTTTTGTGTGCTTCTCAAATTCAAGGGAAGAGAACTCATGGGTGGCTAACAATGCTTGAGAAGAAGTTGCATTAAGAGAGCGTTCCATATCCTTTTGCAAGGAATCAAGTAGTTTCTTTTTCTCAATTAATTCATCCTAAAGCAATTGACAAGCATTAGTGTTGCATTCTTCCATCTCATTTATACAAGATGTCCAACTCTAAAGTAGTTCTCACAAAAGAAGATGAAACAAGGTTTGTAATTTATAAAACTTTAAAGTAGTTCATCATACTTCACAAAAGAAGATGAAACAAATATTTGTAATTTATAAATGTTGTCTTTTAAATCACTTATTGCACAAGGTGTTCAATGAGATCATGTATAGTATGGATCCACTTTTCTTTCTTTGAAAATTGATCATGAAGTTGAGAAAATGTGTCCTATAAGGATGTGACTTCCATGTGAAGTCGAGTGTCATTTTCTTGCAACGAAGTCACTCAAATTGGGAGTTGAGCAATAATTTCTAGTTGAACATCATTAATATCCTACAAGGATGAAACTTCATCTCAAAGTTTATCATTAGATGCTTGCAAAACTACGATTTTATGTTGTCAAATCTCATGGCGTTTTTGAAGAAGCAAATCTTCTCCATCGTCAAAATTGATCATAGTGGACAAGAATAAGGTGATCAAAATAGGAACCCCCTTTGAGGAAAATTTTCCAAGTATGAAGTTCAAAATGAAACCATATTGAAGTAGCTAGTTGTTGGAGAGCTCTCTACACAAGCTTCACAACATATCAAACAATATTGATAATGGAGATTGTATGTAGAAGATATAGCCAAATTTACAAAATGACCTTTTCACAACTCACATGTACTCGCATTATGCTTAGGCCAAGGAAAATCTACATCAATGCCAATGCCAACATACAACTTACCCATGCTAAGAACACTTGACAACGTATGGGAATCATAATTTATCTTTTTGTTTTAACACTAATACTTTGATATTTAAAAGGAGAAATTGAACTTGGTAATGCTCTAATATTATTAATCCAAATCTTAGGATAAACAACCATGAGAAAACCACAACTATTGTGTAAAAGCTTTGAAATACTAACGTTGCTAACAAACATCAAACAATCATGAAATAGAGTTGTCAAAGCAATCAATTCAAGACAAGATTGTCTAGAACAATTATATTCTTTAATGAATGAATTAATATATGGATCTCTAAGCAAAGATGTAAAGAAAAGACCTATAAAGAAGCATGTGCAAATGAATCAAATGACAAATAAAAAGAATGCCTCCTCTTTGATGTCCACCACCCGACTAATCGAGAATATTTAATATAATTGCAAAGATTCCTAAGAGCTTCTAGAAGCACAAAATTGTGGTAAAAAATATACCGAGAATCATATGCACATTACCCATATAAGACCATATGTGGACATAATTGATCTTCTATAAGTTTCTAGAAGGATCACTTCCAATTTTTCGTTGTGTACTTGAACACGAGTGCACCATGTATATATTTATAAAAACCGTGTTTGTCATGAGTTGTCGTGTATCAAGTATTGCCATGTGTTACTTGATGTGTGTTGGCATTGGCAATGATGTACAATCACCTTAGCCTTAGCAAAATAATGTTGTACATTGTTAGCATTGGGCACATTAGGTGCTAGAACTAGTGTTTAGAGTTGGTGCTAAATTGTTGGTGTGACATGACTTGCACTGAGTCACTACAAAAAAAATTGGGCATTGGATTACACTAAGGTAAGACTTAGACTAGTGCAAGAGGGTAGTGTTAAGGAAAATCATGAGCATTGTACTAGAATTGAGACTATGTATAGTGCTTGGATCAAGGACCTTAGTATTTTAAATGTCAATTGTGTTAGAAATTCTAAGTTTTTAATAAATATAATGATGCATACCATGTCACTTTCAAATACATGGTTGATAGGAGGATGTTTCAAAAGATAAGGTGGATCTTGTAATCCATGGAACATGTGAATCTTAAGCACGTCATTAAGTGAATACAATAGGGAAGTGGATCAATAGGCAAGACTAGGTGTTGACTTGACAAAGGGTCAATTGCAATTACATTTTAATGGTGTAAAAGAAAGAATAAGCTTAGGCAAAGGTGCATGAGATGTATATAGAAACAAGAGTTTAAAGTTTTGGGCATAAAAGGAAAAAGGTTTAAAGAATGTGTTGCAATACAAAGTGGCACCTAGGAATTTAAGTTCCTTGGAATCCATCCCAATGGAGGTGGAACACCTAAGGTCAATATAACAAAGCAAGTGGAGAGAAACTTGCCAGATGATAGAGGAAATTGACACTAATATAAAGATGCTCCAAAAGCAAATTGAGGTTGAATTAGTCAACCTATCATACAAAATTGGCAAAATGGTGAGCCAACATTAAGAGATTGACTTGTAGAATTAGCACCATAGGCTAGATATGTTTAATACTATACAACAATGAGTTGAGGATGAGTAAGAACTCAATGTTCAACCAAATTCATAACTTTAGACTATGAATACGAAGACTACTAACATTGGTGATAGACTTTTCAATTACTTTCTAATTAGTTTAGCAAGCAAATGAAGCGTTCATCATTTAATTATCAATCCGGTATTCATATGGAACTTGCGAACTGTCGTGCACAATCTCTGCTAGAAGAGTGTTGTTGGACTATGGCGTTGTGACACTTTTAATTGTCACAATTTTAAGATCCAAAATACTTTAATTGAGTCACCAAGATATGGTCTTAACTGTGGGAAATTAAAGAGCACACTTGCATTAAATTGAAATCACACTTGCAGGAATAGAAATCACTCTTTGTGGAATTTAAATCACTCTTGCAGAAATAAAATCACACTTGCGAAAAATTGGAAACACTCTTGCAGAAATAAAATCACGTTTGCGGAAATTGAAAGCACTCTTGCAGAAATAAAATCACACTTGAGGAAATTGAAAGCATTCTTGCAGAAATAAAATCACACTTGCAAAAATTGAAACCACTCTTGTTAATATGGAAATTATGCTACGATCTATTGATGACCTTCTCAAGTATGATGAAGATATTGTATTGTTGCAACAATTAAGTGTTTGTTATATTCGATGCCAATTTCCAATCTATTGAAGATTATAATCCTTGGAAAATAAACGAAAGAAAGTGCAGCTGCAAGCTAAGTTGCAGCAACATGAGTTGCAGCTGCAAGCGAAGTTGCAACAACGAAGTTGTTGTAACATAGTCCAAATTTTATAAATTTGGAATTTTCTATGACTTATAGTTAGGATTAATAAAACATTTAGTCTTGCAAAAAATAAAATA
The DNA here is from genome assembly GCA_009831015.1 of Picea engelmannii. Classification (NCBI taxonomy): domain Eukaryota; kingdom Viridiplantae; phylum Streptophyta; class Pinopsida; order Pinales; family Pinaceae; genus Picea; species Picea engelmannii. The sequence goes on along the minus strand of ML830575.1, from coordinate 7,878 downwards.
AAATAAACGAAAAATATATAAATTAATAAAAACTAAAAACTAAATTAGTTTAAATTAGAATAAATGCAAATGAAATTTCTTTTTTATAGGATTTTTTAGAATAGTTTTATTTTATTTTAAATAAAACGAAGGTTTATTTTAAGAAACCTTTGTTATAAAGTTTAAATTGTATGTAATTTTGTTATACAAGTTTTTTGTATTTTCGATTAATATAAAGTTTTACATTAATAAAACATGTTTATTACTTGCAGATTGATCGTGCTCCCGGGTCGTCAGATCACCGTTCCATAGTGGATTGTGGCCCCCCGCATGCTTGACGTTTAACACAAGGGGGGGGGGGGGGGGGGGGNAGGGGGGGGGGGGGAGGGTGGGCAAGACTCTACCCGAGTTAATGCGCTTTTGACGTGGTGCCCATCCATCGATTGCGGCCCCTAGGGTATGTGGTTAGCTTAACCATACCCGACCCCCCCGCAATCGACATAAAGCCAACACATGTCCAGCATGACATTAGCCGACGGAAAAGGTAAAAACATTTAAGATTGTTATTTTTAAAATTAATTTCTTGCCAATGATAACATGACACGTATGTATTTCAAAGGTAAAAGAGAAAATGGTCAAATGTTGGTTTATTTTGAATTGTAAGAGTTCAAGCGCCCAATTAGCAATTCCTCCAAGATTCGCCACCATCACTCCAGCATGATACCTATACCAATCAACTTCCTCCCCGGGTAAACTTAAATCCTTCTTATTCTTTCTGTTGATATTATCAAAATGCAGTCATCTTAGCCTACATAAAGTAAGAAAAATGTAAACCTCGTAGAGGAAGATCTTGTCGACAAAGATAAGGATGTTTTCGATCATGTCTTGTCGTCCAATCCCTCGGTGTTATACCAGCAGGCAAACCATGGTTTTCGGGATTTGGTTGAACATTATTATGCATGAGAATCCGACCTTGCCAAATTCATAGTACCTCAGGTTTACCATTTTCCAGAGTTTCTGGTATGGTGTGCTAAGAATTATGCCCCATCCAACAGAGCCATAATTTCCACAACCAGGTTTGTTCTCATTGAATTAAACGCTCAAATTATTGATGAGATGATGAGATGACCACTGAATCCCAATAGCGATCCACTAAACGAATTAGTAGCAACCAAATGTTTCAGATAATTGGAATCAAAAGATAGGGTTACCTTGCAATAGTCATACCTATGTACAAATCTTGATGTTCTTGGTGATAATTTTGTCATTCAAACAAATCTCTTTTCAGAGACTTCTCATAAAATCATTTCTATGATATTGGGGAAAAAAAATGATTTAACAATTGATGAGTTTGTCTTGGGGATTATGGTTTCGATCTACCCTATCACAGCTAAACCCATCACTAAATTTAACTATGTCCAATTTCTAGCGGATCAAATCCACTACCAACTATCTGAATTTGAATATCTCAAAAGATTTAGATATCACTCTTACCTGGTTCACCTTTCTCTCTTCACACAAGTCTTTCATTTTATGCATCTAGGGATAAAAATTGAAGATGATCTTGGTAACCCAACTTCAGTTACTCATTGGAATTTTGTGATTATGAAGAAACCTTTGAATGTTGAATTTTCACAGTATGTGGATCAGTTTATGTCTAAATCTTACCAAATCATACACAATCAGATTCCTCCTAGAATATTTCCCGATAACAAAAAACTATTACAGTTAAGCCCAGACAAAAGAGTGGGAGACTAGTATGTCTTTGAAAATTATACTGAAATTAGGGTTTATGGTTGTCAACTTGCTCCCTTCCGCTTGCCTTTTTTCATGAAACTTAGAATTTTTGCTCTTGAATATGTTAGGAAAAGATTGAACTCTAATGAAATTCACTTTGTGCCAAATAAATATAAGGTAACTTTTAAATTGAAGAAGGAAGTAGGTCCTTTCATTGTCAATTCCAGATCAGCACTGTAGGTGACAACAAAGATACTTTCATCTCTTGGATTACAAGAGGGAAAACCATGGAATTATGACCCTCATGGCATAATTTCATCAAAAATAATTTCACATGGGCAGAGTCCTTATCAACATCGGCAAAAAGAGCAACTAGAGCTATTGGCAAATCAAAATAGTTGGTAAGATGTGCAGAATATTATGTAGATCCATGGTAAAGCATCTGATGAGTCAACAAAGTCTCCAATTATACAAATGCCACATCAATTTGAGAAGACATACAAAACGAAACATTCGGAGTCTGCCTTAAAGAATTCAAAAACAGGGGAAGAAGGATCAGCCAAAAAGAAGAAATTAAAAGAAATTGAAGAAGGAGAAACATAGTAACCTAAAGAAATAATGCCAAAGATTAAGGGCCATGTTGTGACTGTAGAGGTGATATCTTCAAAAAATCTCAAAGGTGTGGCAGGTCAAAGTGAAACAAAGTCAAGGACTAGAGATCAATCAAAGCAATTAGACCAAGTTCAACAATTCATGGAAATTAGAAAGGCAGGTGCAAGCATCGAGAAGAGTATGATTCCTAAAGTCTATGACCATGATGCATATCAGACCAGAATGATCTCAACTGTAGATTATGAGAAAGGGAGGCTAAATATAGCAATCATGGAGCCAAAGGATCGGAAAAAAGTAACAAACATCTCTATTGATCTAAATAATGTTCACCCTTTGGATAAATTTGACTTGCACAAACAAACTGCAGAAATGATAAACAAAGATGCCATGATAGCTAAAATATTGGAATCAAGAAACTCCAAGCTATAAATGATAAGCTCGAGACTCAGTTAAATCATGAAAAGTTGGCTACCAAGACAAGACAAATAAGAGTGGAGGAGCTAGAACAATGGATAATAGAACTTGGAGCTAATCCAAAAGATGAGGAACCCATTCAAGCACTAATCAAAACGAAGGACAAAGAAATCCAAGTTCTGAAGCAAAAGCTTAAAATCCCAAGAATTGACCATGTACAGACTCTAGAACTACAGGCAATCCAGGCAGAAAAAGATCAGCTTGTGAAGAAAATGGTAGAGATGGGAGAGCGGAATGAAATGTATGAAAAACAAATTGAAAGTTTAAAAGGAGGGTCTTCTTCTCTTCAAGCAGTAGAGACATCAGATCCAACAACTGGATTATCAAGGGCATTAGCAGAGATGTGAAACCGAAAGGTGTTGAAATTGAAATCTTAAAGAAAACAATCTCAAAGAAGAAAGAAGAAATCAAAGACAAGGACAAAATTATTGCAGAATATCATAAACTAAAGGCTAAGATGTTAACTGATATGGAACAGATAAAGACCAAACTGTCAGGTAAACCATATTTGGTAGGAGCTAAGCATCTCATCTGGGATGAAATTATCAGTGAAGTAGCGAGGGTTTCGAATTATTTCAAAATAATGGATGATAAAATGTTGTTGGTAGATTAAGCAAACAATGTAATCCAAAAATCGTTTCATGAATTAGGAACAAGACCACAAGTTGCCACTCAAATCATAAAGCTCCTAAATTCCAATTCTAGAGAAACATTGTTGAGGAAAGGTGTTAATGACAGAACAACAATGGTGATGGAAACTGAAAGAATTTTCACAAAAAGGAATCTAATACAGCAAGCTCAAAAATGAATGCATGGCACTGAAAAGGAACGTGGAATCTTTTTTCAACAAATTTTAGAATTTAGTGAAAATGGTGTTACCTTCAGTGTGGGATAAAGATGGCAAGTTATTGTCATATGAAAACTACAAAAAAAATTTGTTTATTTCCAAAGAAAAAGATGATAAGTTTCAGAATATGGGCAACACTCTAAGAGGTCAAACCATTGTTGACTTACTCATAGATGACTTCTATCTTTTATGGCATACAAAGAACATATTCTCACATACCCCTACATACGAAAGATACACTAAGTTGGATATTGCATTTAGGAAAATGAAATCTTTCAATTTTCCTTTAGATGTGACTTGGAATCTTCTCCTCCAGCTGTTGGTAGGGCGACTCATCAAAGAAGAGGAAAATTAGGAATTGACTCCTCGAACTATCCTATTTCTAGGGAGTCAAATATTTTGTTGTATCTCAATTTTCTAAGAAATAGGATCAAATAACCATTTTTGGTTTCGACCTATCTTGTATAAATGCTCACAAGAATTCAATGTAAAGAGATCTTTTTGGGACCGAGCTTAAGTTTTAATAAAAAATCTCTGCAAGTTTTTGAAGACTCAAACTTTTATGTTTCAGATTACATGATCTCTCTCTTTGTTATTTCCATGCTCTTAATTTCTTCTTAGTGTATCTACTTCCATGACTGTGATGACTTAATACAACAACTACCATCATAACGCTGCAAAGGTATCATTAAAAGTTTCAGATTTCTTCAAATATACTCTGCGTATAAAAGAAGACATGTGCTTATATTTCATTATTCCTTTTTGAATTAAAAATAGTATTCTTTGTGTTCAAACTATATTCTGGTTTAAAGATACATAAATAAACATCACTTCTTCTTCATAAAAGTTAAGTAATAATTATCAGAAGGTACATTACTTTAATTTTTAATTTGTTTTCTCTACATTCTTCTTTCATCTTCTAAAGTCTTAATTGTCTGGAACATAGAATGATTTTCCTTTTAATCATAAATCTTTAAATATTTAAAGATTAAGATACAGAACTAAATCAACAACAAAAACACTTTGTTTTAGGACAGATCTACTTAAAAACAAATCAATCAAATCTTATGGATGCCTTGGCATAGTTTCCTATCTAGAAACATCTCAAGGGTTACAACATAAGTTGTAGCACTAAAAGAATTTGGACTGTCAGAATTGCAGCAATGGATGTGGCTATGACAAAACACACGAGTCGCAACAACATAAATCCTTTATGACATAACCTAAAAATATGCGAGTTGCAGCAATCAAACCAGAGAGTTGTCTCCTTCCAGAAGAACTAAATCGGTAATCAGATTACAACTTCAAACTAGAAAACTGAATCACACGGAAACGGTAATGCTATCTTGCGAATCTAATATTGGTAGCAAACCAAACGAGAGAATAATTGTTGAGCGATTAAGTTATGTTATGAACGGAAATGATAGTGGATTAAAATAAACATCTACTGCATATCAATGATGCTACGAGTATGAGGTTACAACAAATGAAAAACAAATGTAAATCAAACTGAACAATATAAAAATGCTAACCTCTACTTCCACTGTACAGGCAGTACCTGGCTAAGGAAGGGGCCCTACCCCCTTAGACAAGGTACTAGTTGATCACACCAAAATCACACGATCATCAAGACATAAACACACACGTGAAAGAAAGAGCAGGAACTTGTATTGCCGAATTGAAAAAATACAATAACAGAATGTATATGTCTGATCGGATGGAAAACCATGAGGATCCAACTGTTCATCCGGTTACAACATTCTTTTTCAATTTAGGCCATGTGTTGATGATGGACTAATTCCTCCTTAATTGCCTATTGTTGCTTCTCATTGCCCATTGCACTGGCAAATCCTATTTGGAGTCGTGGGCACGAAAATCACGCTCTCTGTTGTAATTGTTTGCCCGAAGTTGCAACAACCATGAATTCGTCCTGAGTTGCACTTGGAGGGTTTTCACCTGGAGTTGCAGCAACTCACTTTGCGCCTGGAACTATGTCAGCTTGGATTGCAGGCTTGCAGGCTTTTAGAATTACAAATAAGAGAAGGATTGTAAGCCTTTAGAATTACTATGAAAGGATTTTGAAATAAACCAATTTTTAGAATTGAATTTTGTCTCAAATTGCACAATCGATGATCTATAAACTACCTTGGATATTCCAATGATCATATCAACAAAACATATCTAAACATAAAACAACCACAATGAGACTATGCTTGGTTGTATGACTATCTTTTTGTATTTTTAATGCTTTAATAAAAGCAAAAAAACACCATTCAAATTCTTTAACTATTGTGACTTATGAAATAGACTTCAATACCAAAGTCACACAATGGAACACAAATATTTACCATCGAAAGCCATACTAGAAAAACCGCATTTAATGAAGGACTAAACAAGGACTATACCTTGTGTCTTTTTATATTATGGAGATTACAATATAGATTACAAAGATGTCCAAGCTTACTATGAAGCTATGAGACATTATGGTCTTCTACAGTCCTCTACAATATGTTTCTATCTCTTTACTTTGTCTAAGCATCTCCTCCACACTCCTGCTCATACTATGGAACAACTGATAGTTAATGAAAAAGTGAGCACTTTTCCCTCCTTTTGCTATAGTTTTTTATAGCTACAATGAGGGTTAGGTTTAGGGTCTTGAAACCCTCTTTGAACCTCCATGAAACTTCTTAGAAGTATCTAGTGGATTCTCACATGATACTAATTCCCCATATTTGAATTATTGTGAGGTGACATGGTTGTCACCTGGACATACAAGGAACAATTGGAATATGGTCAACTGACATGGTGCATGATAGAAAATGTTTTAAAATTTGGACTTGACCTCGGAATCGACCAAGGGTCAACTCGGGCTCAACTCAGAAATCAGACCGATTTGAATTTTATGACTTGATTTCCTAAAAAGTACATAAAATATTAAACTTTTAATGAATTTTTATTTTTACTTTTAAAGATTCCAAACCATTTGAGAAAAATGTGCAAGTCTTCTATGTATATACCATGTAAGTGTGAATATATCATATGGCATCGAGTGTATTACATATATAAAAAAAAAATACATAATCAACAAGGCTTTAACTAACCTCTGGAGCTCAAAAGACAACATGCTACAAACCATTGGCCTACTACATATCACCAATTAGCATGATCAATCATCAAACTCATCACCACTGCTGGAAATGAGATCCTTGACATGAGCTACAGGACCATCCTCTAGTTCAGAGTCCTCGAACTTGTTGGACTCCTCAAGGACATCTACAACCATAGTAATGGTACTAGTAGAAGCACGAGTTTCATGCCTAGTCCCTACCATGCCTGACACTATGCCTACTCCTACTAGTGGATCCAAATCCAAATCAATCAACCCCAATTCATCAATATCATAATTAGGAGCAAACTCTAGCAGGTGAGTCTCTTCTACCCATTCCAAGGTTGGATCATTATCATCCAACACAATGGGATATGTATCATGTCTTTTGTTCAATAACTGGTAGTACCTTAACTAAAGGTTGTACTACACAAAGATGAGATCATTTAATCGTTTTTATTCCAAACAATTTTTCTTCTTCATATGAATTTTCTCAAAGATAGACCAATTTCACTCACACCTAGAAGCACTGCAATTTTGACTCAAGACACAAATTGCAAACTTTTTCAATTAAGGACATTCGATACCAAATGACTCCCACCAATGTGATACAAAGGCAAAGTTAGTTCAACAAATTAGATTGAGACTTTGGATAAAAGTTCAAGTATTTAAAGTTTAAACAATCGAACTTAAAAAAACTTTGGAATGCTTACCTAGTTGGTCCACTTCCAAAGGTATCCTCCATGGCTCTAGTGAAAGCACTAATATGTCAGTGTATTTCTAGTTGCTCACTCTCATTAGGGACCATGCACTCTAGGCACTTGTACAATCCATCTTTGACCTCCCCAATTTGATCACCTCCTAATTGAGCTCTATAATGATACCTCGGGTTTAGGAAATAGCCAACCACATGTATAGGGAGATGGAGTTGATTTTTCCATCTATTATCAAAGATATCCCAAATAGGCTCTGTTATCCCGGATATCTAGGGATAACTAGGAGATCATGTCTCGAGGCCCACATGGTCCTAGACATGGAGTACGAGAGCAGATTGACCTGAGCATGGCCCTTGAGGGCCCATCTTTTCTTCTTCTCAGCCATACTTGTCCTGCCAGCAGTACTA